>JBBPBX010007292.1:50956-65705 GCA_038048925.1 Garcialebias charrua | reverse complement strand
AAAAAAAAAAAAAAAAAAAAAATGGTGGAAATATCCCTTTAGTAGTACACAAGTCTGCCATAAGTTTCATGAACTTTGTTGAATGCTTGCAATTTTAACTCACTGTCAGCCAAATTGTGTATGTTCTCCCCCAGACTGAGGAAATGGGGGTGATGTAGAGCAGCTTCAGCGGACATTCTGGTCCTGGTGTCGAACTGCAAATACAAGAACTGGCTGCTCAGAAAATACACAAATTCACAATCCAAGTTGAAAACTGTGTCTATGACTGAGAAGACCATTGGCCTTTAGTTTCATACCAGTAGAAGAGCAGACAGCAAATCAATCCCCTCAGCATCCAGTCTAAAGAACACAAAGCAAAATATAAAATATTAGTTCGGAAAGATTAATTTACATGAATAACATGAGTGAAAAAAACATGTTCTATATTGTTCTTTTCTAATTACCTTCTGAAACAAAAATTTAAATTTAACAATTTAGGATTCAGCTTGAGGGAAAACCAATGACCCAACTAAAGCCCCCAGTATAGCTCTGCGTTGGGCCGAACGCCGCTCCACGCCGTGCGAACGCCACGGCACAAGCCTTTGAACGCGGGCGTGAACGCACCAAGCTCAAATTTTACGTCCGCTTAACGCGCGCGCGTTGTCTCACAATAAACTGCCCGGCGCCAGACTGTTTTGTATGAGACTCAAATGTATTAAATTCCCCCTCTTCATCTCTGATCTGGACTTTTCTTTTTGTTTTTTTGCCAAATGTCAAGTGATCGCTTCCTCCTTGATGAGAAATGAATGAATTTGTCACGAGCGAACTAAACTCATGTCCAACATGGCTGCGGGAGGCTCTAAATATTTCCTGGTGTTCTGGTGTGCTGGACCAGCGCTCCCTGTTTTTATTTTATTTTTTAGAACTTTTTATTAACATATAAACACAGAAAACCGCTGCAGCCGTTCCCCACCCGACCTGTCAATCAATTCAGTAGGCGTGTCAGCAAATGACCAATCAGCTACCTCAATTTGTCCCGTAGGTAAACGCTCCGCCCTGCTGCTGCTCAAATGACGTCAAGAATTTGGAGCGAAAGCGCTGGAGCCTCACGCTGAGCTATACTGTGAACTGCCTGCGTGCAGCACGCGCGCGTCAAGCGGCGTTCGGCCCAAAACAGAGCTATACTGCGGGCTTAACCCAGAAGACTACATGTATCCAACAATTCTCAGTCAGGTCATCTGGACAGTTCCTTTTTTTTTGTGCTGAAACATTTCACCTTCCATCCAGAAGGCTTCATCGGTCAAGGAAACACACAACACAAAACAGATTCTTCCCCCAACAGCTTATTCCAAAGTGGAACAAACCAGTTATGTTCGTGCTAAGATGGTCTTCTTGGCACGTCCCCTCCCTCTCCCTCGTTGTCAAAATGGTTCAAAACCAACAAAGCCCATGCTCAATAATCCTGTACAGTACATTTATCAAAGTCAAAGTCAAAGTCAACTTTATTGTCAGAACTGCAATATGTACAGGACATACACAGGACCGAAATTGCGTTTCTCTCAGTCCCTCGGTGCAACAGTAATAATAATAATAATAATAATGTCTATTCCTGTCATCTGCGTATGTTCCCATACACAGACGAAATTCGTCTCTGCATTTAACCCAACCACCTACCAGGTGGTGCAGTGAGCAGCCCGAAAGCGCCCGGGGAGCTGGAGAAATAGGTGTGCACTCATAGACACCCCAAGCTGAGTAACCATCTAAACACTAAACACTAAAACATTTAATAAACATAAGCATAAAATAGTAAAAGTGTAACACTGTCCTGAGTTTTTTCATAATAGTATAAAAGTATGAAAATTTACACCAACACTGAAACACCAAACACCCCTAAAACACCAAACACCCAATGAACATAAGCATAAAATGAAATAATAAAAGTGTAATACTGTCCTGAGTTTTTGCATAGTAGTATAAAAAGTATAAAAAGTATATCTATAAAATAAACTGAAGGTTCTAGCATTGACATTTGCAAAGAGTGGCACAGCAGCATATAAGTTAATGTACACAGTATATGTATGAGGTATTTGATGTTGGTATATAGGCAAAGTGGCATATGCAGTGAGGCACATAAGGCACATTTGGCATCCTTAGATAAGGCTAGTCAGAGAATGCTGTATATGTATCTGCAGTAGTGTATATAAAATTAGTGTAAATGTAAACAGTAGTAATAAATGTAAAGCAGTAGTAATAAATGTAAACCGTATTAATAAATGTAAACAGTGAATGTAAACAGTAGTATGACTATAGGCAGTAATGTAATACAAACATTAGTGCAAATATGAGAAGTAGTGCAAACTGAATGAGCACATGACCGAGAGTTTAGTGAATAACCCGTTTGATGACACAGAGTCCAGTGTTAAAAACTTTGTGTTGAGTGGTAATGTGTGAGAAAGTTTTTTGTGTTAAGGCAGTTCAAATGGGAGGGGAGGCAGAGCAGGCAGAGTGTTTAGCATTCTGACTGCCTGATGAACAGAGCTGTCTCTCAGTCTACTGGTACGAGCCTGGAGACTCCTCAGTCTCCTCCCTGATGGCAGCAGTCTAAAGCGGCTGTGTAGTGGGTGTGTGGGATCACCTGCCATGCAGTGGGCTTTCCGAGTGAGGCGTTTGCTGTGTAAGTCCTGCAGTGAGGGCAAGGAGGTGCCGACGATCTTCTCAGCTGCTCTCACGATGCGCTGGAGGCTCTTGCGGCATGATGCAGTACATGCACCAAACCACACCGTGATGCAGCTGGTCAGGACACTTTCTATGGCACCCCTGTAGAAGGTGCACATGATGGGGGTTGAAGCTCCAGCCCTTTTCAGCTTGCGGAGAAAGTAGAGGCGCTGGTGAGCCTTCTTGGCCAGTGCTGCAGTGTTCCTGCTCCAGGACAGGTCCTTCGAGACGTGCACTCCCAGGAACTTGGTGCTGTCCACTCTCTCCACTGCGGTGCTGTTGATGGTCAGAGGGGCATGTTGTGCATCCCTCTTCCTGAAGTCCACGACAATCTCCTTTGTCTTCTCCACGTTGAGAGTGAGATTGTTGTGTCCGCACCACAAGGCCAAGCGGCTCACCTCGTTCCTGTAGTCCGTCTCATCGTTGTTGCTGATGAGACCTACCACTGTTGTGTCGTCCGCAAACTTGATGAAGTGGTTGGAGCTGTACGATGGTGTGCAGTCGTGTGTTAGCAGGGTGAATAGAAGGGGAGCCAGGCCATCGTCCCCACCTGTTTCAAAGCCACCACCATCATCCCTGTCCCAAAGAAGGCAACGCCCGCATGCCTCAATGACTATCGCCCAGTAGCACTCACCCCCATCCTGATGAAGTGCTTTGAACGGCTAGTCATGAAAAGCATCACATCTGTCCTCCCTGACTCCCTGGATCCCTTCCAATTTGCATACCGACCTAATCGCTCAACCGACGATGCCATCTCCTCTGCCCTTCACACAGCTCTCACACATCTGGACACGAAGGACTCCTATGTTAGAATGTTGTTCATCGACTTCAGCTCGGCATTTAACACCATCATCCCCCAACAGCTCATCCTTAAACTGGACAGTCTGGGGCTGAACACCTCAATGTGTAACTGGCTGCTAGACTTCCTGACCGGGAGACCACAGACAGTGCGGGTCGGGAGTAACACATCTAGCACCATCACATTGAACACAGGGGCCCCACAAGGATGTGTGCTGAGCCCCCTTCTATTCACCCTGCTAACACACGACTGCACACCATCGTACAGCTCCAACCACTTCATCAAGTTTGCGGACGACACAACAGTGGTGGGTCTCATCAGCAACAACGATGAGACGGACTACAGGAACGAGGTGAGCCGCCTGGCCTTGTGGTGCGGACACAACAATCTCACTCTCAACGTGGAGAAGACAAAGGAGATTGTTGTGGACTTCAGGAAGAAGGATGCCCAACATGCCCCTCTGACCATCAACAGCACCGCAGTGGAGAGAGTAGACAGCACCAAGTTCCTGGGAGTGCACGTCTCAAAGGACCTGTCCTGGAGCAGGAACACTGCAGCACTGGCAAAGAAGGCTCACCAGCGTCTCTACTTTCTCCGCAAGCTGAAAAGGGCTGGAGCTTCAACCCCCATCATGAGCACCTTCTACAGAGGTGCCATAGAAAGTGTCCTGACCAGCTGCATCACTGTGTGGTTTGGTGCATGTACTGCATCCTGCCGCAAGAGCCTCCAGCGCATTGTGAGAGCAGCTGAGAAGATCGTGGGCACCTCCTTGCCCTCACTGCAGGACTTACACAGCAAACGCCTCACTCGGAAAGCCCACCGCATGGCAGGTGATCCCACACACCCACTACACAGCTGCTTCAGACTGCTGCCATCAGGGAGGAGACTGAGGAGTCTCCAGGCTCGAACCAGCAGACTGAGAGACAGCTCTGTTCATCAGGCAGTCAGAATGCTAAACACTCTGCCTGCTCTGCCCCCCCTCCCATTTGAACTGCCTTAACACTAAAACTTTCTCACACATTACCACACAACACAAAGATTTTAACACTAGACTCTGTGTCATCAAACGGGTTTTCACTAAACTCTCGGTCATGTGCTCATACAGTTTGCACTACTTCTCATACTTGCACTAATGTCTGTATTACATCACTGCCTATAATCATAATACTGTTTACATTCTCTGTTTACATTTATTAATACTGTTTACTTTTATTACTACTGCTTACATGTAATTACTACTGTTTACATTTATTTACACTACTCTAATATCTACACCACTGCTGGTACATATACAGTGTGCTCTGAACGGTCTTATTTAGGGATGCCCAATGTGCCTTACTGCATATGCCACTTTTTGCCTCTATAACAACATCAACTACTACCTCATACATATACTGTGTACATTGACTCATACGCTGCTTTGCCACTTTGCAAATGTCAATGCTAGAAACCTTTAGTTTATTTTAGTTATACTTTTTATACTCTTTTTTTATACTAGTATGCAAAAACTCAGGACAATATTATGTTCATTAAATGTTTAATGTTTTAGTTTTAGAGTTGGTGTAAATTTTCATACTCTTATACCACTATGCAAAAAACTCAGGACAGTGTTAGTTTTACTATTTTATGCTTACCGTATTCGTCGGCCTATAAGTCGCACCGGAGTATAAGTTGCACCAGCCAAATATGCCAAATTAAATGGAAAAATTAAAGTATAGGTCGCACCGGCCTATAAGTCGCACCGGCCTATAGGTCGCACCTCACGTGAGCTGGTGTTTTGCCCAAAATGGACTGGCTGCCAAATTGTTTGGAAGGACTTTTGACAAGATTATCACATTAAAACTACAGTATTTTGTTTTATGTGTCTTCATTAATAAATGAACATTATTTTGGACTGGCTGCCAAATTTTTTAGAAGGACTTTTGACAAGATTATCACATTAAAACTACAGTATTTTGTTTTATGTGTCTTAATTAATAAATGAACATTATTTTGGACTGGCTGCCAAATTGTTTGGAAGGACTTTTGACAAGATTATATTATATTTTGTGTCTTTCATCATTTATCTTTAAAGATAAACACATAAAAAAATATTTTTATTAGCTGACATTACAGTAAAAAACGTGTCTCAGTTTAAAATGATGACAGAAACAGATACTGTATTTATTTTATGGCTTTTATTTATTCATTCAAAACCATTGAAGTCTTCATCTTCTGTGTCACTGCACCATTTTTGGACCAGGCAGATGTCAACAGTGTAGGTACTGTAAAGGGTTTCTTAGCGCCCATAGCGGCCGAAACTGGTACTGCACCATTTTTGGAGTTTTTGACCAAAGTCAAATTATGACCAAAATATTGGAAAAATCGACGTATAAGTCGCACCGGCCTATAAGTCGCAGGGCTTAGAAATGTGGGCAAAAAGGTGCAAAAAGGTGCGACTTATACGCCGGAGAATACGGTATGTCTATTATTATATGTTTCAGTGTTTCAATGTTTAGATGTTTACTGTTGCACTAGTGCTGGACGATAATTCAATAACGATAAATATCGCGATATACTTTTATTCAATAACGATGATATGAAGTTTAAGCATATTTTCGATATTTCGATAGGATTTTACAACGTTTTTCTGTTTCTGTTCGGGTTGGAGCGGCTGCTTCAACAACCCGCCCGGACAGAAAAAGCTGTGACACAAAACGTGCGTGGTGACGTCGTTGTTACGCAGCGCTCAGTCCAGCAGCAGGCGTTAGCGGTAGCAGGCTAAAAGCTAAGCTAGTCTCCAAAGCGCGTTAAGTTTTCGCTTCAAAACGAGTCAAACGAGTGCTCATGACCGTCAGAATGTGACTGAACAAAGTTTCACAAGCGAAGAGAAAGAGACGACATCACTGATGAGAGGAAAGACTAATTCGTCGGTGTGGACGTAGTTCGGTTTTGTTAAACTGCAGGTCTCATCTGCAGCGAGTCCTCGGTTTGTTTATTTTTCAAAACGTGACAAAGTCGTTCTAACTAGCGGTGGAAACATCTAACTTGTTTAATCTGAAGAGTTTCCACTCGATAGAATATGATGAGAGCCAGAAGATGAAGAACAATAAAGTTTGAGCCAACGTTTCCCTGAAACTACAACGTAAACAAACAGCCCCAGCAGCGCTGCATGTTTTTTTATTCAAAATAAAACAAATTCATCAGAAAAAGAAAAAACACTGAATGAAAATGTGCAGAAAGACGAAAATAGTGTTTTAATATCTGCCCCTTGTTTAAAAAATACAAAATAACTACAAACAACAACCTTCACTTCACCTGCACCACACCTTCCCAACAACTTTGATTTAATCATATTTTAAAACATATAAATAGTTTTAGAAATGTTTATGGTGATATCAAGTCAACACAATCCTGTTTCCTGATTTACAACTCAGCTCCTTCAAACTAGTCCTAAATGGAGGTTTTACAAACATTTACATTCCCTTCAGGGTTTAATAACTTTAAACAAATTTTAATTGAATATTTGGGGGGTAATTTTTTTTCAGTTTTATACATGACTTGTAAAATACTATGTTCAACCAAATCATAAAATTTTAATAATTTAAACTGATGAAATATTTGTTGGGTGACCATAGCACTTCCTACTAATAATTCTTGTAGCTCTTTAAAAACAAAACAAAAAAAACAGGGTTTGTAATAGTTTTACATGCTTTTCCCCAAACTTCAATACAACAGATTAAATATGGAACAATCATTACATTATTCAATATATTCAAAACTTTGTCATTCAAAAACTATTTTACTTTATACAGTAATGCAATTGATTTTGTTATTTTTATTCTTAAGTAATTTCCATGAGATTTCTATGTCAGCTTCTTATAAATAACACCCAAAAGTTTTATTTAATTAACTATGAATTTCAATGCTGTAAATTTTAAAGATGTTTAAAGTTAAAACTATTAATATTGACACAGTTGAGAATTTTATGGCAAGAAAGTTCATGCTCAATAATCCACGTACCAAATCCAATAATTTTCAGTCGGGTCATCTGGAAAGTTTCTTTTTATAGAAATTGGATGGAGGATGGAGGGTGAAACGTTTCTATAAAAAAGAAAGTGTCCAGATGACCCGACTGAGAATTATTGGGTTGAGAAGTTTATGTTTATTTGATGGTGATTTCCATCTTTTTGGAGGCTAAATACAAATACAAGGAGAACATTAATTTATTTGTATAGTTTATAGTTTTTTTTAGGCTTTTATATTGTTTATATCGATATCGAATTATATCGATATCGACCGAAATTAAGAACTATATCGTGATAAAAATTTTGGCCATATCGTCCAGCCCTATGTTGCACCGAGGGACTGAGAGAAACGCAATTTCGGTCATGTGTATGTCCTGTACTGTACATATTGCAGATCTGACAATAAAGTTGACTTTGACTTTGACTTTGACTTGAATAGAAGGGGGCTCAGCACACATCCTTGTGGGGCCCCTGTGTTCAATGTGATGGTGCTAGATGTGTTACTCCCGATCCGTACTGTCTGTGGTCTCCCGGTCAGGAAGTCTAGCAGCCAGTTACACATTGAGGTGTTCAGCCCCAGACTGTCCAGTTTAAGGATGAGCTGTTGGGGGATGATGGTGTTGAATGCCGAGCTGAAGTCGATGAACAGCATTCTAACATAAGAGTCCTTCGTGTCCAGATGTGTGAGAGCTGTGTGGAGGGCAGAGGAGATGGCATCGTCGGTTGAGCGATTAGGTCGGTATGCAAATTGGAAGGGATCCAGGGAGGCAGGGAGGACAGATGTGATGCTTTTCATGACTAGCCGTTCAAAGCACTTCATCAGGATGGGGGTGAGTGCTACTGGGCGATAGTCATTGAGGCATGCGGGCGTTGCCTTCTTTGGGACAGGGATGATGGTGGTGGCTTTGAAACAGGTGGGGACGATGGCCTGGCTCAGTGAGATGTTAAAGATGTCCGTGAAGACCGTTGCGAGTTCCCCTGCACAGTCCTTCAGCACACGACCAGGTATGTTGTCAGGACCAGAGGCCTTCCGGGCGTTAATCTTGATAAATGATCGCCTTACGCTGTCTGAGGACAGCGCCAGCACCTGGCCATCAGGAGAGGGGGGAGTTTATGTGCAGGTGTGCTGTTACTTGCCTCAAACCGAGCAAAGAACTCATTCAGTTCATTCAGCGTAGAGGTTGAGCTGTCACAGGTCTGGGGGGATGGTTTGTAGTTTGTGATGGTCTGTATTCCCTGCCACAGACTGCGTGTATCCTTGCTGTCCTTGAAACGGTGAGCTATTTTCTTGGGATACTGCTCCTTGGCCTCTCTGATGCCCAGTTCCAGGTTCTTTCTGGCTGCCCTCAGGTCCACCTGATCTCCCGCTTTGAAGGCAGCATTCCTAGCTCTCAGGAGTCTGTAAACCTTAGCTGTCAGCCATGGCTTCTGATTAGCCCGAACAGTGATGGTTTTGAGGTTGGTTACATCATCAATGCACTTGGTGATGTATGAACATACAGTGTCTGAGTACTCCTGGAGACATGTGTTGTTGTTTGTGGTAGCAGCTTCTTTGAACATACCCCAATCTGTGGTGTCAAAACAGTCCTGGAGTGCCTCTGAAGACCCCTCTGGCCACACTCGTATCTGCTTGCGGACTGGTTTTGTGACTTTCACCAGTGGCCTGTATGCTGGCTTTAGCATAACACAGATATGGTCAGAAGCACCAATGTGGGGGAGGGGGAGGGCTCTGTAGGCATTTTTCATGGTGGTGTAAACTTGGTCCAGTGTATTGTTTCCTCTTGTTGCAAAGTTTATGTTTCTGTATGTTTTTGGAAATACACTCTTTAAATCTGCTTGGTTGAAATCACCAGCCGTGATGAGAAAAGCATCAGGATGGGCTGTTTGCTGCTCACTGATGTGCAGATATAGTTCATTCAGAGCCTCACTTCTAACTTTGCTGTTGGAGCTTGGAGGGATATATACAGCAACAATCATAACAGCTGTAAATTCCCTCGGTAAATAAAACGGTCTGCATTTAATAGTCATAAACTCCACTAAAGGTGAGCAATGTTTGTGGACCACAGCAGCATCCAGGCACCATGCTTTGTTGATGTAAACACAGAGCCCCCCTCCCCGTTGTCTTACCTCCCTCGAGGGTTCGGTCTGCTCTGTAGCATGTTAGCTGCCCTAACTGAACAGCATGGTCCGGAACGTTGTTGTTGAGCCACGTTTCCGTGAATACAAACACACAGCAGTCTCTCACAGTCTTTTTTGTCGTTCGTAGCAGGCGTATATAATCCAGTTTATTGTCCAAGGAGCGCACGTTAGCCAAAACCATGGATGGGATCGCCGGTTTGTGTGGGCTAGCTGCTAGCCTAGCTCTGATACCTCCACGCTTACCCCGCTTCTGCTTCCTGTCGCGCCGCTTGTCGCGTTTCCAATGCGGGCGCAATGGAGGGAGGCTCGGTGCTGGCTCCCAGAGCAGGTCACAGTCACTCCGCTTGTTGCGCTTCCACTGCGGGCGTGATGAAGCGAGGCTCGGGGCTGGCTTCCAAAGCAGGTCGCAGTCACTCCGCTTGTTGCGCTTCCACTGCGGGCGCAATGGAGGGAGGCTCGGTGCTGGCTCCCAGAGCAGGTCACAGTCACTCCGCTTGTTGCGCTTCCACTGCGGGCGCGATGGAGGGAGGCTCGGGGATGGCTCCCAGAGCAGGTCACAGTCACTCCGCTTGTTGCGCTTCCACTGTGGGCGCGATGGAGGGAGGCTCGGGGCTGGCTTCCAGAGCAGGTCGCAGTCACAAAGCTCACGTAGCTTCTCCTCGTGCTCATGTAGCTTCTCCTTAAGCTTGCTGTTTATTCCCAAATGAGCAGTTTTTCCAACATCAATCAGGAATTCACGGCTGTACTTGCGTTCTGAACGCGTAGACATGATGGAGACGTGACGGCACATTGCGGCATGTAGGACAAAGACAAAAACACTGTGTTCACGGGAGAGAGAGAAGCCGCAGCGAGTGCTCGCGCCGCCATATTTTTTTAATGTTCTTGTGTATTCAAGCAGCATAGTTTTAAGATCCACTAGGTAGGAGAAGCTGAAGGAGAAGATTTTCATGCCTTACCCAACAGAGATGGTGATTCAACACTGTCAAGGTCTGATACACAGAACTCCAGGAAACATAAAACAGGTGTAATATAAACCAAACCATCGTTCCTCTCTATCAAGGATGTGAACATCTTCATCCCTGAAAGAGTGACCGCTGGCCTGGAGATGAGTGTAGACCACAGAGTCCTGACCTGATGAAGTTGATCTTCTGTGCTCGGCCATCCTTTTGGCCAGTGGCTGTTTAGTTTCCCCAATATAAGACTGATCACAGCCCTCCTGACACTGAACAGCATACACAATATTACTCTGTGCCGGGGAACTGGCTCTTTGGGATGAACCAGTCTTAGATCCAGTCCCTGGCACAAACAGAGTAATATTGTGTATGCTGTTCAGTGTCAGGAGGGCTGTGATCAGTCTTATATCGGTGAAACTAAACAGCCACTGGCCAAAAGGATGGCCCAGCACAGAAGATCAACATCATCAGGCCAGGACTCTGTGGTCTACACTCATCTCCAGGCCAGCAGTCACTCTTTCAGGGATGAAGATGTTCACACCCTTATCGTACCCACCACTGCACCCTGTATTCACTGGTTAACTGGACATCATTAACCTCACGCAGACTCTTCCACTGGTACATTTTCATCTTTAAATCACTTCTTGGTCTGCTGCCCTCATACATCTCCTCCTACATGTCTTTACGTGAGTGCAGCTACAGTGTGCGCTCTCAGGACATGATTACCTGCAGTGTTCCGTCAGTGAGGACTGAACTTGGAAAAAGGGCCTTCTCCTATTCTGCTCCTGCTTCATGGAATATCTTACAAAAAGATCTGAAGCTCTCGACCTTGACTTCTCTAAATGGTTTTCAGAATCTGTTGGAATCCTGGCAAAAACCAATGCAGATTTGTTCCTGTCTTTGATTTTATACGTCTACCTTATAATGTTTTGCTAGTTTTTTGATACTTTGTTAAAAAAAAAAAAAAAAAAATCTTTTGTTTTTTTTCTCTCTTTTGTTTTCTATTGTTTATTGTTTGTTTGTTTATTGTTTAATGAAATTCTACCACTGCTGTTCATTGTTCTTTAGTTTTAGCAGGTCGCTTTCGTAAATGAGCCCATGAGGTTCAAAAGATTTACCTGACTAAATAAAGGTTGAATGAATCCTTGATAGAGAGGAACTTTGAGAGAGGAGTAAAGGAGGCCATCTATGTGAAAAGAAACCGCCCATCATTAAACAGAGGTGGAGGCCTCTGGGTTCAACTGTCCTCCTCCTACAATGCTGTTATTGCTAGTATCACTCAGCCCTCTGTGAATAGCAAACAACCATCATAGTGCTAACGATCCATCGTTAGGCTGATGGTCCTCCTTGATCATGTGAGCAGCTGGTTTCGGCTGTCATCAGCAAACTGGTTGATCCACTGTGAGAGGGTGCTATTTATAAGACTGAGCTGAATACAGCATCTCAGACTGAGGAAGTCTTTCGGACGAAAGACGAAACGTTTCTACATTTTTTTTTGTTTTTTTTTTTTTTTTGAATGTCCAGAGGACCAGACATAGCTTTTTTAGAAAATTAAACACATTAGATTGTGCGGTGTGATGACAAGTATTTTTGATCAAGGTTATCATAGCTTCATAATGTGAGATTTTGATTGATGAGGTTTTATTTTAAACATGTAAAAATAATATAACAAAGCACAAATCAGTAAATATTTCACATCTTTCCTGAGCTTAACAGTAACCATTTTTAATAATTTCCATGTTGCGTAGCATCCCAACAAGCATTAGCATTGTTGCAATGTTAACCAACACATTTTAGCATGTTAGCTTTATATCCATCAGTAAATGTTCAGGTATAAAGATGAACAGAGACGTTTAACTTTACCGGGGCACATGGTTGATGAGGGCTTGAGGTCTATATTGAGGAAAGAGGTAAGACCTAAACTCTTCATTACTGCTGATCCCAGACCAACTCTCTTCTGTTGGAGTGCCTATGGGACATAGAAAGGCTTTGTCAGCAGCAATCAGAAGAAACTGACATTTACAACAACAACAAAAAAAGAAAAAACACTGTTAGGAGTTATTGAAAAATATCTGGTAATTAGTCATCAAATGTGATTGGACAGTATTCCAAATTCACAATCTGAGAAACAAATTTGACTCATCTGTTAGCTGACACACCAGTTAACAGTGGTTTTGGAAACACAAAGTGAAACGTTTGGTTTAATAACAGAGATAACATGTTGGCATCAGAATCACAAACATTGGCATCAGACCCACATGCTGTGGAGGAATCTTGAACCATCCTCTGAGAAGCTTTTATTGGTTTTATCCTGCTGAGCTCTACAGCGGCAGTAGTAAACTCTGATAAAAACAATAGTTTTATCCCTGCTAGAACATTGTTTGTCCAGATCATGGTTCTGACATTGCTGTGCTTTAATGTGGCATCTTGCCAAGCTGCGACTAGCCATTGTCGGTGTGAAATATCTATGGTAAGTTCTGAAGACATCTTTAAAATGTTTGAAACAGTTTTACATGCTCTGTACAACACTGATCAACAAAGTTAATGTAATAGATGAAGGTAGGTGAGCAAGACAAGATTGTATTAATCAGGTTCTAATTCCACTTCAGCCCTTCATGAATCTATTGGAATGACTCAATTTGGAAAAGTGTGTGTTCAAAAACACTGGTGAAATCGCAGTTGGTCATTTTGAATGACCAACTACCGGTAGTCTGTCTCCGCAGTTTCAGCTCAGTAAGTTTGGGGCTGAAGGGCTCTCATCTCATAAAACAGTCAGTTTTTACAGTTCTGACACACAGGAGATTTCTTACCCAAGAGTCTAAAAATTAAATGTAGCTCCTCCTTCACAGTGGAACCAGGAAACATTGGGCGACCTGTTGCCATCTCATACAGGATACAGCCCACTCCCCTGGAGAGAAGAGCAGGTGGATGGAGGTTCAAGGTAGAAGAGGAAATAATGACTAAATCCAAGGCATTAAGGCTTAGTGTCACAATTTTAGGAGAATTTAAACCCAGAAATCCGGACCGGTACAAGTTCTCAAGTAAAACTATAGTTTATTGTCAAACCAAAATGAAAGGCCATTGTGGCAACAAGACACACAACTGAAACCAAAGATCGAACACAGGGAGGCACAAGGAAACTCAAAGAGGCATGAGGAGATTCAAAAAGGCAAAAAGAAAAGACATGGTGGAAAAACACACCAAACGCTCCACTGAAGAACTGAAAGCAGACAGAGGAACTATATGGACTGAGGCAGAACAGGAAACAGCTGAGCCTGATTGGATAGGGAGCAGGTATGAGCGGGCGTGGCTTAACGAAGCTGAGGACACGTGTGAGCAGGCAATGCTTAACAAAACATAACATGAGGTTGGTGTGGTTTAATGAGAGAGAACATGTGTGAGTTAATGTGACTTAACAAGACAGGGAACAGGTGTGAGTGGGCGTGGTTTAACGAGACAGGGAACATACATAATGGGTGTTGTTTAACGAGACAGAAATTAGGTATGAAACAGCAAGGCTTAACAAGACAGGGAACAGGTGTGAATGGGTGTGGCTTAACAAGACAGGGAACAGGTGTGAGTAGGCGCTGTTTAATGAGAGAGAGCATATGTGAGTAGGTGTGGCTTAACAAGACAGAGATTAGGTGTGAAAGGGCAAGGCTTAGACAGGTAAAAGCTGTGAATGTGTGTGGCTTAACCAGACAGGGAACATATGTGGTTAGGTGTGGCTTAACAAGTTGGAGAACATGTGTGATAGGACACGGCTTAGCAAGACAGGGAACAGGTGTGAATGGGCATGGCAGGACTGAGGAGGAGGAGCCAAACTGAGGAAATGTACAGGGAACAATGATCCAGCCATCAATCCATTATCTTTACCCGCATCTTCCTTTTTGGTTTGTGGAGGGTCACTAGTGCCCATGTCCAACAGTCACTGTGCGAGAAGCGGGGGATACCCTGAACATGTCTCCAGTCCATCACAGGGACACACAGAGACAAACGAGCCAAACAACCATTACTCTCTCACTCACACCTAGAGAAAATTTAGAGTTACCAATCAGTCTAACATGCATGTTTTTTGTCTGTGGGAGAAACCAGAGTTTCCAGAGAAAACTCATGCATGCACAGATAGAACATATGAACTCCACCCAGAAAGGCCC
>JBBPBX010007292.1:19851-44424 GCA_038048925.1 Garcialebias charrua | reverse complement strand
AAATATTTAGTCTGAGGGCTCTTAGCTTAAAAATATAGTTTCCAGCTTAGATTGAGAGAAAAAGATAGGAGGAAGATGGGAGATGGTTTAAAGGAAATTATCTTGAGCATGATACCAAAAGTGACACTTCCATCCGACTTCTGCTAAAATCCAGGTACGTTTTGTAAACAGCTCTTTACCTTTCGACGACGAGTCTGATAAAGAAATGACACCAGCCTTCAGATGCACAGAGTCCTTTAGTCCCAGCACGTCCAAAGCTGGTTCTAGTTTACGTTTCAACGTCTCCTGGTTTCGCTTGGTCATCAGAGAATATGTCAGCTTCAGGCCTCTGACTTCAAGATAAACTTATTCCAGGAAGGAATAAACAAAGTTTTTGAGCTTACGCTCGTTCGAAGTGGACCCATAACAACATGTTATCAGTCCCAGCTGGATGACGAGTCCTTAGCGCGTGACTGGTGGTCATTCAGCTCTTTGGGAAGGTTCACATCTCTTTCGAAGCTCCCAGCAAACTCTGAAGCGTTTCCGCCCAGTTAGAACTTAAAAAGAGACTTAGAGAGGAGTTCACTTGCCTTATCAGACCCAAGGTTACAGCCAGCAGCAGAGAGAGATTTGTTTAGGAAAAGACACAGCAAGCTGGAGCCCTTTCATGAAAAACAACGGATTACTGTCTTCTGACTTTCTAAACAAAACCGTCCGGTCTCTGTGACCCGAGACTTCACCTTTAACACAGCAGTGAACACAGTAATACTCTTACAGAATAACACAGCTTAAAAGCACACATCATGAAAATGACAAAAGTTATTCTTTTGATCACATCAGCCTAAAATCAAAGATAGAAATAGTCTCTTTTGGTGACTATATTTATCAGATTACAGCTAAATGAATGATCTTGTAGTAAATGTCTTGCTTTACTGAGAGGTCAGTAAAGGTCATCTCTGGAACAGTTCAAAACCTTAGTTTGACCCTGGGTAGGTCCACTACAATTTAAAGCTGTGAAGCTCCTTGTTGTGCACTCCTCGTAGTAATTAAATAATTAATGATATCAGAGTAACTTCTTGGTGACAAGTTGTCCTCTTCGTCTGCCATGATTTCTTTCTCCAACTCATTCAACTCCGACCACTGCCATTTTGCTCTTGTGCCTTGGTCAAGCTAGTAATGTATTTAGCTGTGGTAGCTCGAGTCTGTTTGTCCGCCATTTATGCCTTTACGGGTGGCGAACAACCCGGTATTGCGCAATACTCGTCACGTGTGTGGGAACTATGTATTAATGTTCAAATTATAAGTGATGCGCAAAAACAACTAACATTGTGGCAAAGTGGTCTGTGGTTCAACTCACGATTCATTCATTCTAATTAACAGCATGGTTGGGAACAGCGTACAAGCTGGCATTGTGTAGGATGGGTGGCTTCTCGGTGAGTGAATTAATTTAATCGTCCTGATAATAATCCCCTCTGATGCGAATGGAGCCTGTGCTCCCCCACATATCATCCTGCTCACCATACAGTATCATCACTAGTCAGGGGTTCAAGTGAGTGACTTCCTGTTTTTTGCTGATTGAACTACAGTTTCAGAGCATTCTACCAAGCTCCTGATAGTGTATCTGTGTATAGTAGTGGTGTCAATAAATGCATGTGTAAAGTGTGAGTTGCCTCAGCCTCACCCTTTATCTGGTGCCACGCTGCAGCATTTATTTACAATAACAGTGTAGTCCTTGTAAGTGGTGATGGGCAGTTGTTCTCCGTTTCACATCCACTTTGATGTTTCACCGTCTATTCTTAATTTCTGTGGGTGTGCATTGTTCTGACCCCACAGTATTTTCAGCTTTACACACATTGTCGCGGTAACTCCTCTTACGCTTGGCGCTAATGCCAGATGACAGTTTGCCAAACACAAAGTTGACCTCATTTAGAATTATCTCCAACTCACATTCCATGAAGTTCCTCTTGTTCCTGCATGTAGACATGCTTTTCGATAGTGCAGAGAGGAGATTCCTCAGGTGCTGGTCGTATTACAATCTAATTGCATATTTAAATGGAGGTGTGTCAAGGGAGGAGTTGTGTATTCCTTCATGTGCGCTCAATTCAACGTTGATTAGAATGTACTTAGGGAGTGTGCTTGTATTCACATGGTTTCATACATATGGGTTTATTTGTGTGTATGCTATATTCTCGATTAAAGCATATGCCATGTTTCAGTAGGTTATTCTTGAAAGTCTTTGTAAATGAGGCTCCAGCAACTTTATTCATGCTGAACTTCTCTCAGAGGTCCTCTCCCTATCTTTTAATCTGAGCCTGGCCACCCAATGGAGGAATATTATTTTATTTTATTATTTTTTATTTAATATTATTTATTATTTTAGTTTGTAGCAGGTCGCTTTTGTAAATTAGCCCTCGAGGCTCAATGAGATTTACCTGACTAAATAAAGGTTGAATGAATGAATGAATGAATCCAGGATCTTTTATTTTCGGTCATAAGCCACAACTCACGACAAGATGAGGATTGAAACAAAGAAGTAAGTTAAGAGCTTCAGATTTTTGCTCCACTCCTTCACAACGTACACAACCCTTGGAACCACAGATGAGACCTTGATTTTTTAAACCATCATCCACTCCACCCTTTTAGTCCTCATGGACAATACTCACAGAAAAGTGAACTTTTCCACTTGAAGCAAAGAACTGCATCCCACAAGAGAATTTCACCAGTTTTGGTTGAGAACCTGAAACTCACATCTCGGACTTATAGGTGCTGACTCTCATCCCATGTGCTTCACAATGGGCTGTGAACTGCCTCAGTGCATATTGAAAGAAAAAAAAAAAAAGAAAAAAAAATCATAATCTGCAAAGAGCAGAGATGAGACTCTGAAGTCTCCAAACCAGACAGCTTCAATTTCCGAACCATGCCTTAAATTCATGTCCATGAACACCATAAACAGGATTGTAGCTAAGGGTCAGCCTTGAATGAGTTGGACCAATGCTAGAACCAAGCCAAAAAGTCCTAACAAGTTAGCCAAATAACCAGTGTTTACCAAAACCTGAACATTTTATTCAAATAAAATAGGGGTGTAACAGTACAGGTGTATTGAACCATTTCAGTACAGCATGTTTGGTTCGGTCAACGTGTTTACCGTTTTGGTTATTTTTTTCACTCATTAAAGTTTATTAACAAGAGATTACCGGCATGTGCCGCGGAACTAAAGTTCCTAAGTGTGTTTCACCACGGTGCTATAACCCTGCAGCACGTGTAATATTAGCAGCCTAGCATCTTGTTGCGGTCTCCTGTTTGGGAACATTATGGCTTTCTTGTTAAAAGACAAGCGCAAATCCAAAGCTGTGAGTCGGCATTGTTTCATGGAGATTGTACCTGCAGCAGGCAATGACTTGAAACAATATCATCCAAATATGAACGTCTCTTCTACAGAATAGCAGCTTGGTTGGTGCAAAGAGTGATAGCAGCAGCATTTAAACAACCTTTATCAGGTAATTCAGATCGGTCCAAAGCAATAACACAAACTTTAGGTGTTTTTAAAGCTATGGATCTACAGTATGTCTGTATTATGTTGTTGATGCACCAGCTTTAAAGTTATTGAGCCCTGCTACAACATCCCATCACATCAACACTTCAGCCAAAAAGTTGTACCAGCACTTTATGAAAAAGCTTAAACTGATATTGTCTTTTTTTTTTCATTTATAGATGGCCTCCCTTCTCACTATCCTCTCACTCCAATATATTTTTTAATAGAGAGAAAGAAAAGAGAAATTAAGATAACAAAACAACAATTATCCACAAAAAGTGCACAAGGCAAACACACCTAACCTCCGTCCGCTAAACTGATATTGTCAACAAGTCCTGAAGCTCAGATTAAAGCCCTGCCACAAGATGATGATGACTGAGAAAATCTACCACTTCATAACAAATAATGATTGTTCAAGGAGAGGTATTGCTTATTGTACTATTATGATCTAATTAACTTTTTTTTTTCATTATAATCTTACTAACTTTTTTTTTACCTCTTTGTGTTTTATTTCCAGTCTGGGACAGAGATAGCAGCTGAGTCTTCTTCCTCTTCAGGGAAATCCACCAGAGATAACCTCCAGCTAAGAAGTCTGTGATAACTGAACTCTGAACTTTTCCAGGGACAGGTGGGAGCAGGTCCAAGAAGAGGTTGTGAGTGATAAGGCCAAATACAGCCACACTGCAAAATTAGCAAAGCTGAACCCTTTTATCCCTGATACCTGTTGCTAGTGAGTGTTTTTTTCCACCACTGGAGATATTAACTGCAACTAGATCTGTGCTTTTGGCAGAAAATGTGGACGTTGGTATTTTTTGGACAAAAACTTAAAACTTGATTATTTAGATTCAAAGGTGGGCACCAATTCGTTATGGACCGCTAATGCGCTAATCCGCTTATAGCGTACCTAAACATTTTTATCAGCGTTACAGCGGAGTTACTAACTTTTATAATTCATAAGCGGATTTGTGCTATTTTTATTTAAAATGCAGTACCGCTAATAACTAATTATCTATCAGTAAAAACAAAAAAAAAACTTATTTACAGGCTCTTATGCTGGCTCCGTAACTGAATTGTTTACTTTTCCCCCCTTGGTGAGGGAGCAGAGGAGGGTCGGAGGGTCGGAGGGGGGGAGGGAGCAGAGGGGTGAACAGACGTGGATCTATTCTACCATGTAGGCAAATGAATGGCCCGCCCCGGCCAGTCACCTACTAACATTGCTGCTGCTTGTTAATGTACATTTAACATAAAAATAATTATAGTTACGATGAAAACAATCATTAAAAAAACGCAATACAAAAACCGGTCGATTTCTGTATCCCCCCCTACTAAAAATGGACTATTCCATCTTGACATCTTCCGGGTCAGAGGTGAACTCGGATGCTAACGATTATGGCTAGCTGGTGCGCTGGGTCTTTTCATAAATCCGCAGAGAACCCCGCTGTTTCAAGCCAAATTAACGCGGCCGGAGGATTCTATTGTGTGTTCTGTGTCCACCACGCGACGGTGAGTCGTTAGTTTTATGTATTTGGGTTGCTTTTTATGTATAAATGCGGTGGCGAGACGCCCGTGTATTTGAGATTTAAAAGTGGTGTTAGGGATTAAAGATCATTCTCTTTTTTGTTAATTTCGTGGCCGAATAGAATATATGTACGTAAAGTATTAAATAAATCCTTTGATTTTTGTAATTTCATCCTCTTAGGATCATTTTAGTTACTTTTCATTAAATCTGTTGACTGCCTATAGAATTTTGGAATTGGTTTAATTTATTTTTCGGTTGCGCAACAAAAATAAATTACTATTTGTTTTTTGAAACAATATTGAATATAAATAGCGGTTTAAATTAGCTTCCCCTAATTTTCATAAGACATTTGTTCTTTTGAAATTGTGGACCTAAACAAATTAATAAGCGTTTTAGAAGTTGTGGAACTAATTTTTTCATTAGCGTTGCCCACCACTGTTTAGATGTAAACGGTCTGTTGCTGCTTATTGTTCTGGTTCTGACTGTTATTGTATTTATTAAGATTTTTATCATTGTTAGTATATTTATTTATTATAAAGAGTGCTGTTTATTTAAAATATCATCCAAATCGGTTGCTTTTATTTATTTTTATACAAACAAATTGTTTACTTGGCATATTTTCAAAATAAACGTTTTGTAAGTCTTCATTTTCGCCTTTTTTGTACCAAAAATTAACCGAACCGAGCCCTCCTTGAAAGTGAACCAAACCGAAATGTGATTTTTAGAGTACCGTTACACCCCTAACTCTGACTTAATTTATATTATACCGAACAGCCTTATAATAATTGTCTAGTACTACCATATCCATTCATATTATAAGTATTATTCATAGACCTGTTTTAAACAAATAACACAGATGAGGTACAGACAACAATAGAAAATAGACAATCGACACCTAAGATGTAGTTTCTAGCAATGGATTCAGTCCAGTAGGTTAATATTCTTTTAAAGTCATTCTTGAAGTCACCTTATGAATCTAAATTTAATGTTATCCTTGTAGCCCTGCGTTCCTTTTAGCCCTCAGTTCTTGAGGGATATGTTTGTGTCTTTACCAGTTTGAGTTCAAGTCAATTTTATTGTCATTCACATATCATGTTGTACACGAGGTGGAACAAAATTATGCACACAGGGTCCCAGTTACACCCATCAATAGCAACAATATAAAGTGTTCAAACAAATGGTATATAAAGATCTAAGATATACACAGAGATATACGCTAAACGAATGCCAAACGATACACTAAAAGATCTAAGATACCCTAAAAGTGTATAATGTAAAACAAAACAGCGTAACAACAGCAGCCCGACACCGTGACAAATAAGCACTGTTATACACTGTAGACACTGACTACCTTTATATGTGTTTTTCTTTTATACAGTTAGTTAAGTTTTGTTGTCTTTTCATTTTAATGAAAGACAAGTAGCAGCTGAAAATGAGTATGAATTAAGTCAGAAATGTAAAGTAGACAAACAGTTAGTTGAAGCTAAAGAAACTTGTGTAAAATCACTAAAGCACCTTAAAGCTCCCTTGACATCATCTTTTAACTTTCCATAAAATGGCACAACATATANTATATATATATATATATATATATATATATATATATATATATTAAGGTTGACCTCTGATCGTTTTTGCTAAAACAATGTGAAATGAATGAAAATTCCTCTCAAAAATAGTTTAAAATTAGCGCCGTTTTTTTTTACATGGTAAATACGGATTTTCCCGTCGCGTGATTATGACGTCACATCTAGAGTCGGCTCCAACGCGCACATTGAATACAATGTAGGAAGATGCAAACGCATCCGTCCAATTTAGCCATTTAAAACTTTAGATTTTAGCGGTTTGTCTTCAGAGAAGCCAAAGTTATTTCGAGTAAACAGCAGGTTATAATTTTTTTTCTGCTGCTGCTGTTTTTTGTAGACTTTTCACTTCAGGAAGTGAGCAGCTGTGTGATGAGTTACAGGAGCTGCAAGTTGAGAGGCAGAAGGAATTCTACAACATCTAAATTGTTTCCACAGCACTGAAATGGTAATATATTAGTTAATGTTTCTAATAATTATTCAACATTAATTTATAGTTTAAAAAATTAGTCCCTTTTAAAATATCTGTTAAATATTTTAATGTTTATTCTAACATACGTTCTGAAATTTTTAACTAGTTTTTATTTGTGTATTTTTATCCATCAATATTTTTTTATTTTGTTGTAAATTTACATTTATTTTAAACAAAAACACTTTTAGATGTTTGAATCAGTTTGATTTCATCCGTCTTGTTTGGTCCAAAAAATGCAGCTGAGATGTCTTGACTGGACACCTGTCCAGGTGTCCCTGTGATTGACTGGAAACCTGTCAATTCAAACAATAAATTATATTCACCCCAATTTTTTTTAATCATATAAGTACTTTATTACTGGTACATATAAACAAAAACACTTTTAGATGTTTGAATCAGTTTGATTTCATCCGTCCTGTTTGGTCCAAAAAATGCAGCTGAGATGTCTTGACTGGACACCTGTCCAGGTGTCCCTGTGATGGACTGGAAACCTGTCAATTCAAACAATAAATGATATTCACCCCAATTTTTTTAAATCATATAAATACTTTATTACTGGTACATATATAACAAAGTCCCGCTTTTCTGTTTAAGGTGTTGGATGATGTGATCAAATCTCCCTACACGTCATCCGAATCCGCTGACACGTCTCTTTGTTCAACTCTTCTTGCCCATGGAGAACTAAAACAACAGAAACGAAGAGGGAGAACACGACCCTGCTGTTAAAGTGAAAACTAGCTCATTCAAACTATGAGAATAAACATTTTGTGATGCTTCATTTGAATGTTGTCTTTTTTAAGGCTACAAACTAAAAAAATGTTTTATGGTGACATGTTTAGGAAAGAAAGTAAACCAGCATCCTTTTGACTGGGCAGCACGGTGGCACAACTGGTAGAGCTGCTGCCTCTCAGCGAGAAGGTTGCCGGTTCAAATCCCGGTCCGGGGCCTTTCTGGGTGGAGTTTGCATGTTCTCCCCGTGCATGCGTGGGTTTCCTCCGGGTACTCCGGTTTCCTCCCACAGACCAAAAAACATGCTTGTTAGGCTGATTGGTGACTCTAAATTGACCCTAGGTGTGAGTGTGAGAGTGGATGGTTGTTTGGTGTGAGTGAGACAGGTCCCTCTTGTAAATGAGTCCCCGTGACTCAACGAGGCTAGCCTGTATAAATAAAGGTTGAATGAATGAATGAAAATGACTTGTTCAGTTTTTATTAAAATTGTTAAAGGTTTGTTTTTGATGAAATCTTATAGAATCTGCATATGGTGCCAAAATTAATGCTTGTATATTTTTAACTAGCTTTTATGTGTGTATTTTTATCCATCAAGATTTTTTTATTTTGTTGTAAATTTACATTTATAAAAAAATAAAAATAAAAAAAAAACAATTTTAGATGCATCTTTATGAATCCCTTTGATTTAAACCATCCTGTTTGGTAAAAAAAAATGCAGCTGAGATGTCTTGACTGGAGACCTGTCCAGGTGTCTCTGTGATGGACTGGAGACCTGTCCAGGTGTCCCTGTGATGGACTGGAGACCTGTCCAGGTGTCTCTGTGATGGACTGGAGACCTGTCCAGGTGTCTCTGTGATGGACTGGAGACCTGTCCAGGTGTCTCTGTGATGGACTGGAGACCTGTCCAGGTGTCTCTGTGATGGACTGGAGACCTGTCCAGGTGTCCTGTGATGGACTGGAGACCTGTCCAGGTGTCCCTGTGATGGACTGGAGACCTGTCCAGGTGTCCCTGTGATGGACTGGAGACCTGTCCAGGTGTCCCTGTGATGGACTGGAGACCTGGAAACCTGAAAACACAAACTGATATTTTTATTAAAACAGCTATGGAAATTTATGTTTTTTGACGGTATTTGATATAAATTTATTTTTAAATTTAATGATTGACATATAAACATTTTATTTTTATTTTTAGTGAACATTTAGTGCATGTAAACATGCAAATTTCAACTGGAAATATGAATGATGTTTTTCAGAACGTATGTTAGAATAAACATTAAAATATTTAACAGATATTTTAAAAGGGACTAATTTTTTAAACTATAAATTAATGTTGAATAATTATTAGAAACATTAACTAATATATTACCATTTCAGTGCTGTGGAAACGATTTAGATGTTGTAGAATTCCTTCTGCCTCTCAACTTGCAGCTCCTGTAACTCATCACACAGCTGCTCACTTCCTGAAGTTAAAAGTCTACAAAAAACAGCAGCAGCAGAAAAAAAATTATAACCTGCTGTTTACTCGAAATAACTTTGGCTTCTCTGAAGACAAACCGCTAAAATCTAAAGTTTTAAATGGCTAAATTGGACGGATGCGTTTGCATCTTCCTACATTGTATTCAATGTGCGCGTTGGAGCCGAGTCTAGAAGTGACGTCATAATCACGCGACGGGAAAATCCGTATTTACCATGTAAAAAAAACGGCGCTAATTTTAAACTATTTTAGAGAGGAATTTTCATTCATTTCACATTGTTTTAGCAAAAACGATCAGAGGTCAATGGAAAGTTAAAAGATGATGTCAGGGGAGCTTTAATAATGTTCTTATTGTTTTACAAAAAGCCTCCTTTATGCAACTGTAGAAGATGAACGGAACAAGGAATGACAGTTGTAGTTTATACAATTTCAATGAACACTATGCTTTGTTTCACTCTGATTTAAGTTGAATACAGACATTAAATGTAAAGGTACGCAACACAAATGGAAAGCACAAGAGTGCTTTGTTGTAGACATGTCTGTGTGCCTCTCCAACACCACTGTCAGTTCAGATTAGATCCCAGCAGATATGAAGAGCCACCTAAAACAAAGCTCAGATAAGAGCAGCGCTTTAGCTGTAAGTGTACAATCCTTTCTGACAAAAACAACCTTTTAATTGGAATGTTCAATTTGGTTATTCTGTGCATGGTTGTGGGGAGCCAGTGTCCATCTCAGTCACTGTGCGAGGGACATGGTACACCCTGGACAGATCACAAGTCCATCACAGGGACACATAGAGATAAATGAGACAGCCATTCATATTCTCATCTAGGGACAATTTAGAGTTACCAATTAATCTATATATCTAATGTTTTGGTCTGTGGTAGAAAGCCCCATGTTATGCACGAGAGGACATGCAAACTCTGCTGTTATTTCAATAAAGCTGTTGCATAACAGCTCCCTCATTATAAGCAAGGCTATGGGTTGCACTGAAACACAGAAGGTATCTGGAACTTCTTTTGCTTTTTAGCTGAAAAACCTCCTCAGTTTTGATTAAGAAATAAGAGTGAATGAATTAATTGTTCAGGGAATTTCAAAACTACAAGTCAATCTAGTCAAGTTTAGTTTTAGTTTAAAAAGCATTAAACCCTAAATCAATAACTAGAACTGAAGAAACTTGTCAAATGAGAGAAGGAACATCTTAAAAAAACAAGAAAGGATGCACTTTTGCCTTTTCAATTATATTTAAAGTGAGCACAATCTGGATGAATGAGACACTATAAGAAAAAAATCAGAACTGTAAATTGTTTTAACTCGTATTTACAAAGTATGTTTACTATTTTTCAAGGTATTGCTTACTGTAATTCATTATCCGATAAAGGTTTGCATTTTTGCAGTGACGTAGAAAGCAGTTTTACTATAAGGATGTTTATAGAAATGTCATACTTGAAATAGCTTTATCTAACTTTTCTCTTTCAATCATCTAGGAGGAGCTTCCACTAATAGTAAACAGTATTATCTGGAAAGGTTTTTAATGCATGAACACTGTCGCGATATGGCAATGTGACACAGAGTACTGGGAAGAAATATGATTCCTGCCATTTCTAGACATCTATTTGTGCTCACTGTAGAAAATACATTAGAGCTTTACAGATGTAAGCTTTGTATTGAAGGCTGCACCAATGGGAAATAATACTACCACAGCTGAGGCTGAAGGGAGGGTAGGTTAATGAAGATGGGCTCCTTAAAAATCACAGTGAACAAGTGCTGACATGTTGGGGGAGCAGATAAGAAAAGTAGGCACTGTACAGTTCCAGACTAATGTGGTAGTATAACAGGCTGTCTCAGGGTTGACTCAGGTGGTTCACGTGATGTTATGTCAAACCAGGACTCTCAGAGAGAGGAAAAAAGTGTTTTGTCTAATTCCTAATTCTATTGATAGATGGTAAATTTCCTGTGTTTATATTGAAAGAGGCCGTGAACCCTGCAGGACCCATGTTCAGTATATTACACAACTTTATGTACTGCATGTTATGTTCCATTTTCAGGTTACAACCCAATCTCTCAAAGTGGGCAGGCAAGTATTTTGAAAAAATAAAAATACTGAGGTATTGATTTTTAAAAAGTTGAAGCAGAGTGCAGTGCAGTGCAGTGCAGTGCAGTGACCTGCAGTTGACAAACGGTATACCGAATGACCTAATAGGAACTTTGCTTTTCTTTTCTAAAATGTTATTTAGAGTTGGTAAAGTTTAGATTTGTCTTTTTTTGAAGAGTCCACATCTAATTATATAAAATAAATAATAATAATAATAAAAAAAGACAAGTTTTCTTTGGAATTACTTGCTTGTGCAGTGTTATAAAGGCTGTATGATGTTTTAGTTAAAGGTGCTATGTGTAACTTTTTGTAGAGTGCAGAACTTAGAAATATTTTCAACAGGCAAAGCATTCTGATCCTGGAGGCTCTGCTGAAATTCAAATTCAAGCTCTGTTTTTATTGGCTGATTCAAATTCAAGCTCTGTTTTTATTTTATTTATTATTTTTTTATCTTCCACCATCACCCTCAGCACTGGCTCTCCTCAAGGATGTGTGCTGAGCCCTCTTCTGTTCACTCTGCTCACATATGATTGTACAGCCACACATCCAGGCTGTCATATTGTTAAGTTTGCAGATGATACAGCTGTGGTGGGATGCATCACAGATAATGATGAATCCAGCTACAGACAGGAGGTGGAACATCTGGAGAGCTGGTGCAAAGAGAACAACCTTCACATGAATGTGAAGAAGACGAAGGAGATGATTGTGGACTTCAGAAGGAACAAACACACCCACACCCCACTGTATATAGGTGGATCTGCGGTGGAGGTGGTCTCCAGTTACAAGTACCTGGGTGTACACTTGAATGATAACCTCAGCTGGAGCAATAACACCACCAGCCTGATCAAGAAAGGTCATCAGAGACTCTACTTCCTCAGACGGCTGAGACGAGCCGGTCTGAGAAGCTCAGTCCTCACCTCGTTCTACAGGTGTGCAGTGGAGAGCGTCCTGTGCTCCAGCATCAACGTGTGGCATGGAGGCTGCACAGTTGCAGAGAGGAAAGCTCTACAAAGAGTGGTGAAGGCTGCACAGAAGTCTGTGGGAGTCAGTCTCCCCACCATCACAGACATCTACACCTCCAGATGCAGAAAAAGAGCCACCTGCATCATGAAAGACCTCACTCACCCAGCACACTCACTCTTTGCACCACTCCCCTCGGGACGGAGGTTGAGGAGCATCAAATGTAGAACCACTAGACTGAGGAACAGCTTCTACCCTGAGGCTGTCAGACTCATGAATAAATAAATAATAAGAATAAACACTGCAAAATGTCACATCATGTTGATACTGATCTGTTTCTTGTTGCTGCGTTCATCTGTGACTATCTGCGTTCATCTGTGACCATCTGCTCATGTTCGTGCTGCTGTTTATAATGATGTTTTTCTACTACATTAGGGCTTAGTGTATTACTAGCTGATGTCTCTCTTAGTTAATCCTAGATGTTATTATTGTTTTTCTCTTGCATTTGTTGTTGGATGTAACTGGGACCCTGTGTACATAATCTCGTTTTCAACACATGTACTACATGCGGTGCAAATGACAATAAATTCTCTCTGACTCTGACTCTGACTCTTATTGGCTGGTTACAAACTCTGTTTTTATTGGCTGGTTAAGGACGGGTCACTCTGTGTTTTTAGTGTTTTTATAAATGCTGATAGAGAAGCAAGGGGACTATAGTTTTTTTCAGAGATTACTTTGTCTAACATCAGTCTGTCAGTAGATAGTGACAGAGTGAAGAAATATGTTAAAAATGTATTGTTAGAAAAGTTACAGACTGCATTTGAAGGGACGTTCTACCTCAATCCAGGGAATTAGATTATGGAATGGCTTGGAGAATGTAGTTAAAAATGCCAAGTCACTGTTTACATTTAAGAAAATGGTCAAAAGGAATTTGTTGAAAAAATATATATGAATTAGCATAATGTGTATTGCATCAATTATTAGTTATGTATTAGTATTAGAAAATTAGAAAGAGTTAGTCATTTTGTACTGCTGGTGAAAGATTATTATTGTTTAAAGGTTCAGTATGCAGTTTCTGTAGAACTGCAGCACTTAGAAATATTTTCAACAGGCAAAGCATTCTGATCCCTCCCCCTCAGAGCCATATGTGGCTCTGCCCCCTTGTGGTCTGTTGAATTTCAAATTCAAGCTCTGTTTTTATTGGCTGATTCAAATTCAAGCTCTGTTTTTATTGGCTGGTTACAAACTCTGTTTTTATTGGCTGGAAAATGGCGGGTCACCTTTTCTTTTTAGAAATGCTTATTTACCACCTGGAGAAGCAAGGGGACAATATTTTTTTAATTTTTTTTTCAGAGATTACCTGGCTAACATCAGTCTGTCAGGAGGTAGTGACAGAGTGAAGAAATATGTTCATAAAAAAAGCTACATACTGAAGCTTTAATCTGATTGTTTGAAAAAAGGGGCAGATATAATAAGATTTATTCTTCTTTCTGCTACCTTTCATTTTTTTACATTGTGTACGTGTCGTTGATGGGATTGTCTTGTATTGTATTTCTTTTGTAAAAAAAATGAACAAATTTAATAAACATAAACATAAACATAAACAAAGTTACATAGTGCAGCTTTAAGGTGGGCCAAAACAGTAACCTGTGCCTTAATTTGTTTGTATTTATATAAGTATTATTTATTTATTTATTTTATTTTTATTTACTATTTCCTACTTTCAAGCCAGGCGAAACCTCCAAAGGCCTCATGTCTCATGCACGGTCAGTCAACCATTGGCTTTGATCTGGAATATTATGCATAAGCATGTTTTTTTTTTTTTTCAGCTTCTCTCTTCTTCAGGGGTCACCACAGTAAACTGAGTCACATGAAGATTTGGCAATTATTTTTACACCGGATGCCCTTCCTGACACAACCATAGATCACCAAACTACCACAGCCCAGTGTGTGGAGCAGAGAGCTGCTATCTAAGGCACTCGGGGGAGTGAATGGTGGGGTTAAGGGCCTTGCTCAAGGTCCCAGAGTGGGGTTAATGAGGGTGGAGACAGGTGTGGGTGCTTCACCAAACCCACCCACATTTTGATGTTGTCGGTACCGGGAGTTGACCTGGGGATCTTCTGATCACATGCTCACCTTCTCTAAACTCTGTACCACCACTCCCTGCATATATATTGTTTAAATATTATTTGTTAAAACCAGGTCTCTCTTGTAAAGGAGTCCTTGAGGTTCAATGGGATTAACCTGCCTAAATAAAGGTTGAATGAAAAATAATATTCAGATTCAGATTCAGTTTATTATTGCCATTGTCAATGAACAGGATTCACAGACTAGGAATTTGCTTCGGCATAACGGTGCATAAAATATAGAAACATAAAACATAAAAAACATAAACCATAAAACATCAATACAATATTCAGTTAACAAAACCTACTAAAAAAACAGCGCAATTAGAGTGGTGCAATCAAAATACAGTGATACAGTGATTCCCAATCAAAATACAAAATACAGGGACCAAGGAAAGTATAATTATATAATTAATACACAAATAAACTGAAATGTGCATCACAAATAAAAACTTTCAAAACCTAACATGCACAAAATTAAGGCACACCAAGGTAAAACCACAAGTTCATTTTCACTGTATTTTGTAAAATTCCATATAAAGGACGTTTTGAATTATTTACACTAGCTAAATCCGCATGCATATCTATGAAACTGGTAAATATTGTACATGTACATGAAAAGTGAGATGTTTTGAACCAGTGTACTGGCATTAAACACGTACAGTCTTGAAGCAGTTGCTCTGTAAATGACAGGAAACTGAAAGTTATGCACCATAACTCATGTTCCCTGAAGGAAGGGAACGAGGTGCAACATATGCTATGGGAATTGTGCCCCCGCGCAATTACCTGAAGGAATACATTCACGCCTTTACGGGAAGGGCGTCAGCGTTGCACCAGAGGTCCCGCCCTCTGGGTACTTAAGCCGCTAACGCCCATCCAACTTTCTCCAAGATGCACTTCACAGAGCTTTCTACATTGAAAAGGGCCAGATATGTTGAACCTCTTTCCCTTCCTTCAGGGAACATGAGTTATGGTGCATAATTTTCAGTTCCCTTTCAGTCATGTCTCTCGGTACAACATATGCTATGGGAACGTAATTCATTCACGCCCTTGAAATGCTCAGTAAAATGCATGCTAGTGTGAACGTCTACCCTTGATCAGCAGGCATCTCAAGGCTACTTTCTACTGTTTTTTTTTTAATTTTTTTATAAAAGAAACAAGTACAAAAAAAACTTACAATGTCAAACATGGCTCGAGACTTAAGGCATGCATAGCACAAAAGAGAATAAAGGCACATAAACAAAAACAAAAATGTGTCTTGGGCAGCTTACAACAGAAATTCGTTACAGATTGTTTTAGTTTTTAAAGCTTTGGCATTAGTACAGTACTTTAAAGTAGCTAAGTAAGAGGAAATATAATTAGAAAACACTATAAATCTAGGTTTTAGCAAGGAGAATTTACAACTGTGGATGTAAAATTTGGCTAAGAGTAGTATTAAATTTACAACAAAAACTTTCTTACTTGAAATATTTGGACAAAAGAAACCAAACAGTATAATTTTAGCGTCAAATGGTAGGTCAATTTCTAACTTTCTATTTACATACATGAAAATGTCTTTCCAGAACACCTGAGTATGAGAACAGTCCCAGAAGAGATGGATGATGGTCTCCTCAGAGCTGTGGCAGAGTGAACACATTGGGTCTACGTTTGGACGGTACTTGGAGATTATATAGTTTACAGGATAACATTTATGCAGAATCTTTAGGGATACTTCTCAAATCTTTCTACTGAGTGTTAGAAAGAACAGCCTGAGTGACATCACACGCAGTAACATCCAAACTGTAATGCTTTGCAAAAGTGTTTATTGAGCTCCAGTTCGCAGCAACACAAATGTCTGCAACTGGTATACCCTTGAACAGTGACCATGAAGTGGCCAAGCCCCGAGTGGAGGGAGCGTGCACTCCAGAGGGCACCTGTTGACCTTTGCTACTGTACACCCTTTCAATGGCCTCAGTCACCCAATGTGAGAGGTGTTGTTTTGATAGGGCCTTTCCGGTAGCAGGTGCTGCAAAGCACACAAACAGGTGATTTGTTTTTCTCCATTCGGCTGTTCTCTGCATGTAAGTGCTTAAAGCTCTCACGGGGCAGAGAGCCTTCAGCCTTTCCTGTTCCTGAGTGAGGACAGGAGCAGGTAGAAAAGAGGAGAGATAAAAGTTCAGACTTCTAGGGTTTAGAGTCAAGACCTTGGGGATATATATGGGATTAGGCCTTAAGGTGACCTTTGACCCATCAGAGGTGAATCTGGTACACATTGGATGTACAGACAAGGCATGGAGGTCACCCATGCATTTCACTGAGCAAAGGGCCAGGAGTAGAGCTGTTTTATAAGATAATAAATATATCTTAATCTCGCTCAGTGGCTCGAATTGGGGATCACAGAGAGCTCCCATGACCAGACTAAGATCCCAACCAGGGGTCAGGATCCTGCTGGTAGGTCTCATTCTTAGCACGCCCTTCATAAATCTTATTATGATTGGATACGTGCCAGGCGTCCTGTTTTCCCAGCCTTCGTGACTGGCTGAAATTGCTGATAGGAACATCTTAATTGTTGAGAAAGAACAACCTTTTTCCAGTAAGTCCTGAAGAAAAATCAGGAGCTGAGCCAGGTCCCATGAATAAGAAATAATATTTCTTTCTGTGCACCAAGCTTCAAAAATACGTCATTTCTGTGCGTAAAGAGACTGTGTTGACATAGCTCGGGCATTTTGAATGATTTTTACCACATTTTCTGGCAGGCCTGATGCCACTAGCTTGTTCCTTTCTGCCACCAAGCTGAAATTTTCCACAGCTCCCAGCCTAAGTGGCGAGATTGCTCCTTCTGGTGACGTGGTGTGTCCCTGAAGAGGAGCAGTTGGTGGAACCAGTTATCCTCCAAGGGCCCTGGGTTCTGTGATCCCCTGATGATCAACCATGTTAATGAGAGGGCCTTTTTGCAGATTTTTTTTGTTTGTTTATTTATTCATTTCATTTCCATTAAAAACAATACAATTTCAAGGGAAAAAAACAATATAAAATAAAATGAAAGGCGGCAGAAGAAGAATTAAATCTTATCAATTCTGCCCCTTCTTAACAAAATCAATTCAAACAATCAATTCAAGCAATAATCACAAATAATACAACAAAACCCAAAACATATCACAATTATTCTTTATAGTTTTCGCTAATATTAACTAACTTAAATGTATCTCGTCAGCATTATATTCTTTATCCTTTTCTTAAATACAAATAATGATTCCTCATTTTTAATATCATTATTCAAACCATTCCATAAATCAATTCCCCTCATTAAAGTAGACCTACCCCGCAAACTTGTTCTAAACTTTGGCTTAACAAAAATATCAGTTCCTTTTAAATTATAGCAACTGCTCCTTTTTACAAAATACGCTTGTACGTTCGATGGTAAATTGTGATTCTGAGCCCTGTACATTAGTAATAGAATAAAGTAGTCCACCAAATCATAAAACTTGAGTAATTTCAGTTGATAAAATAAAATACTTTAAGGATGACAATAATGTTTTCTTGAGATAAAATTCGTACAGCTCTTTCTTGTAAAATAAAAATAGATTTGGTTACAGTTTTACAAGCTGTACCCCAGACACCAATACAATAAATTAAATTTGGCACAACAATTGTATTATACAGTAAACACAAAGCCTTGTCTGTCAGTAAGTCCCTCGTTTTATATAGTACTGCCATGGATTTAGATATTTTAGTTCTTACAAAATTAATATGTTTTTTCCATGACAATTTATCATTGATAATTACACCCAAAAACTTTACTTCATTCACTCTTTGTATCTCCACACCATCAATCTTGAAAAGCAAATCCATAGTTGACTTTTTTTTTACTAAATATCATATAATTAGTTTTTTCCACGTTCAGTGATAACTTGTTTAATTTAAACCAAGTTTGAATTTTGTCAAACTCCATCTTCATTAATTCAAACGTCTGATTCAAGTCTCTACCCGAGCATAAAAAAGTAGTGTCATCTGCAAATAAAACACACCTTAGAATCCCAGACACCTTAATTAAATCATTTACATATAAAATAAACAACTTAGGGCCAAGCACTGAACCTTGTGGTACTCCACACGAAATACTGCATAGTTGAGATCTCACATCATCAATTTGTACAAACTGTTTTCTGCCCTTCAAATAACTAGATATCCACTGTATGGCTAGACCTCTAATACCGTACTGTTGCAATTTTTCAAGTAAAATGGTGTGGTCAATGGTGTCAAAAGCCTTTCTCAAATCAACAAACAGACCCATACAATACTGCTTATCATCTATTGCTGAAGTAACCTCTTCTATCAGTTCCATAAGAGCCAAACTTGTCGAATTATTTGATCTAAAACCATACTGACTATTACTCAAGATATTGTTTTTATCAAGAAACTTGTCCAATCTGGACACAAATAATTTTTCAAGGATTTTTGAAAACTGTGGCAACAAAGAAACAGGTCTATAATTATTAAATACACATTTCTCCTCATTTTAAAAAATTGGAACCACCTTTGCAATTTTCATTTTTTCAGGGAATATACCTTTAGAAAGTGATAAAGTGCAGATGTGTGTAAATGTTTCTATAATATGACTTATTATCTCCTTCACAACCATCATATCCAAATCATCACAGTCTTTAGATCTTTTATCAGTAAATTGACCAACAACCTTCATTATTTCTTCTTTAGTGGTTCCATTTAGAAACATACTGTTTACACAACCACTGATTAAATAACTCACGTTTTCATCCATTTTAGGAATTGAGGTTGCAAGATTAGATCCCAAATTTACAAAATAATTATTGAAACATTTACAATTTCTTTGTCATCATGAATTTCTACATTATTTTCCATAATATGTTATGACAATCCCATGTTGCCCTTATGTTTATTTAGAACACTGTTAATTACTCTCCATGTTGCCCTCATATCACCACTGCATTTATGTAATAAATGACTATAGTATTCCCTCTTATGTTTTCTTATAATCCCTACTAACTTATTTTTGTACTTTTTGTATTTTTCTTCAGCATCCTATGTTCTAGACTTTAAGAAACGTGAATATAGATTATTCTTTTTTTACATGCATTCTTTAATCCATTAGTCATCCAAGGATGATCAACTTTTTTATCCTTAATGTAGATTTTTGCAGACAATTTTTTAAAACAAATTTTCAAGGATCCTCATAAATTCATCGTAAGATTTGTTTACGTCATCAACATAAACTTCATCCCATTTTTGTATGTCTAAATCTTCTTTGAATTTGTCTGATGCTTTTTTTGATGTATTTATTATATTATGTTTTCTTTTAATTGTTGTTGGTTTACTATCATAACTTTTGTAAATTGAGAAAACCGGTAAATGATCACTGATATCCATCATCAATATACCACTTATCACCTCCCCATCTGTTATGTTTGTGAATATATTGTCAATTAATGTTGCACTTTGGGTAGTAATTCTTGTCGGATTTGATATTAACGGATATAAATTTAAACTATACATTGAGTTTACAAATATACTGATATTATTAGGATCTGCCTTGTTATCTAAATCAATATTGAAGTCTCCACATAAGAAAACTTTTTTATTATTGCTCTTAACTAACAACTCCAATATTTTATCATTAAATGTCTCTATCTTTGAAGATGGTGATCGGTAGACACAGCTTATTATAATATTTTTTCCACATTTGTTTATAATTTCCAATCCCATGTGCTACCATACTACTCTGATCAAGAGTGTTTGAGGGCAGAGGCAATCTGTTGTCATTATTAGACAAAAGTGAAACAGAATGTCTGTTTTTCCTCTTCTTGTTGGGGGTCATGGGACTAAGGAGCTGCGAGTTTTATAAGCGAGCAAATCTCCTGACCCCAACCCGTTTCCTGGTTGGGTCTGGTTTACTGGTCTTCGGCCTTAACAGAGCGTTGGAGCCAGACAAACCGCTCGGGGTCTGTGTTTCACCCATGTGGAGGGATATCGTTTAAGAGCAGAACTGAACCATCACAGTGAGAATGGTCACGTGCTACAGTATCACTGCTTGAACATTACATGTCGCCCATCAATGATAAGGGGGCCGCTGCAGCATGAGAACGTGGAGATGGTCCTTTGTGCTTGGCAGACTTTAAATTGGTTGGTGACAGAGAGCTCAGGTCTCTTCGCTTAAAAGGAAGAGGAATCTGATTCAGCCCTGGTTTGTTTACGCACACAGCAGTTTGATCACAATCGCTTTTGTGAATGTGTGAAGCTGGTGATGGCCTGTGGGCTTCTGCCATGGACCCCCAACCCTTACTGGGAGCTGTTGAATGGGTGTCCAGGAAAGTGGGTCGTCAGATTCTGTCGGCGCGCATCCCTAGGGCGCGGACATGTCACATGTTTGCTTGGTTTGTGTATTGTCCGTCCCGTGGTTCACAACGGAACGGGGGCTGGAGCACGTGACCCACCTCATCTGTCTCTGTGAGGAATGTGGGGCCTGCTTGCAGATTCCTCTGTGCCTGTCTGCTACAGACAGACAAGAGACACCCTGCTGGGGCTTATTGATTAGGCTAAAACCCTGTGAGCCGTGAGGGAGGGGGGGAGGAGATGGCCCCCTCCCTTTATGTCGGCTAGCAGGCCAGAGGGACCCGTTCAGCTGAAGTTATTGTGTTTTTTTAAGTCAATAAAACAGAGAGGGACTGTTTTTTTAACTTTATTCGTGCTTACGTGTAACGACATATTTGATTTCATGTCACTCACAGCAGGAAAAACATGATTTGTGCATGCAACAGAGTTACTAGCTTTTTGTACCATGCTACAAATAAAGTCTGGACATGAAAGGATCATTCCCCGTACCGCTTGGGTGGGTGATCGTGTAAAATCAAGATGCAGACCTGGTTCATCCGGCATGCTTTTGTCTGGTGTCCCGGTTCGCCGAGGAGGCCCTGTGTCTGACTGCCTGGTGGAGGACAAACCTGTTTTTGCTCCATGCGTGTTTGGTTCGAGGTGGGCCCGGCGTTTGACTCTTCCGGTGCTCATCCTCGTACGCCGGTCGCTTTTGCGGTTGGGCACGTGTTGCTGAGCGGTGCCGAGGCTGCGCAGGTCTTCCCCCAGCTGACTCCCTGGGGGGGGGGTTCTCCTGGGAATGCCCACCCGGAGTGCTTAAGCCTGTTTGCGCCTCTGGTCCAGCTTGGTCTGAATTCGATCCAGAGCTTTCCTAAACAATCCCGTTGGTTCTATCGAGTGGTGGAGAAAAGGCACCTTTTGTCCCTCGGGGAGATCAGTTAAGGTCATCCACAGATGGTGTATCGCGATAACCACCTCCGCCATGCCTCTGACCTGAGCAAAAGCAACTGTTCCCATCATGCGAAGCACAAAGTCTGTTGCCCTACGGGCTTCATCCAGCAAGTCAGCGGCAGCTTGTTTGTCCGTCGTTACCTGGATCTCCTGCAGTTTTTCAGCCAGGTAAGCTTGCATCAAAGCGGACGCGTTCATCGCACGCACCGCGAGTCCCTGAGCTCTGTAGCATTTCTCGAGCAGAGAAGCTGAAACTCGACAAGCTTTGCTGGGGAGAGTTGGTTTTGTCCCGGATGACTTGGGAGCCAGGTGAGATGCCAGCGTGTCCTCAATTTGAAGCACGTTTGCTATTCCCACTTCATCCATTCCGTCCACGTCGAGAAACTGCGAGAGTGGTAACAGCATGGGAGCTCTGGGCTGAGCCCAGGTGCGAGTCAGCTCTGTGAGGAAGTCCGGGAAGACGGGCATCCTTTGCCTCGTGGCGGCCTGCTGCTTTGAGTAAAAATCGTTTCCTACCAGCCTCGTGACCTGTTGACGAGGCGGAGGTTCTGGCCATGGTATCTGCAGCGTGTCCGTTGCTCTGTGACACAAGTCGAACAGAGCAGGGATGGCAAAGTCAGTCTCCGGGAGCACAGGTACCGGGGTGCGGGAGAGATCTTCTCCCTGTTCCTTGTATTCGACGCCTGCGTCCTCCGCGGAAAATTCGCCTGAGGCTGAAATCGAGATCTCGTCCTCGTACATCATGCCTTGTTCATCATGCCTCGTTCATCATGTCGAATTTGACTGTTAAGTCCACCATGGGAGCCAGCACATCAGGGCTGTCGCCCCATTTGACTCGTGTGCTGTCATGTAGAGCCATGTTCTCGAGCTCCGGCATGGGAGTGAGGGGCTCGGTGGTGTCTGGGTCCACTGGCGCCGCAGCTGCACCCATGGCCTTGGCTATGAAGTCCGCCCGGTGCCTCCTCACCGTCTCCAGCATCTGGCTGCAGTGTGGGCAAGAGTCGGGCACATCCAGCGCCATTTTTGCATGTAACATCCCCAAGCAGATGGGACAGGCCTTGTGGGTGTCCGTCACTGCGAGGGAGAAACTGCATCCGCTAGGACAGGCGCGAGGTTGGGCTCGTAGTCCTGTTGGTTTTCCTTGGAAGTCTTGTCTTTCGCTTTCCTTTCTCCGGAGGCATGTCCGAGATAAGGCAAGCAAGTCCTTCCAAAACCCCTTTCCTTTTATTTTGAGACGTCTCCTCCATCGCGTCGCTTTCGCTGGCTAGCCCGCTATGAGTTAGCAGGGGTAGCGGTTGTTCGTGCAGTTAGCGCCGTCGAGCGAAGCAGTCTGCGGAGAGAGGAGAAGAAAAAACTTTGGGGTTAAGAGAAAATGTGCCGGACTAGCTTTCGCTAGCCCAGCAGTACGCAGGAATAATTCTCTGTACGCTCTGTGTAGGGAGAAAGCTCACCTCTGGTTGAGCGATGAAGCAACAGAGAAGTCCCGCGAAGAGAGGTAGTTCAGGTTTAAGCGAGGTGAAGGGCAATAAGAGGTTGGATGGGCATCAGCGTCTTAAGTACCCAGAGGGCGGGGCCTCTGGCGCAACACTGACGCCCTTGCCGTAAAGGTGTGAATGTATTCCTTCAGGTAATCGCGTGGGGGCGCAATTCCCATAGCATAGGTTGCATCGAGAGACATGACTGAAAGGGAACCAGTTTTTATAAAAGAAACAAATTACCATTGTGTTTAAATAAGCTCATTATTAACACACTAAAGCTGTGGTTTCAGCCAGTTTATTGTGCCATACATTGTTCTGAAAAAGAAAGAAAAACAATCTTAACATTCTGCTGAATCCAGACTAGATCTAAGGGGGATACGTTCATCAACACCCAACTGTGTCTTCAATTCCTTATCCTTCTGTCGACAATCAATGCAAAAGCTGAAACACGCTGTATTTTTGCTGCTTGGTCATGTTTACTATGCAGTATATACAACAGAGACAAATCTCTAGTTACTGGTATGATGACAGAACAGAAAGCAAGCTTGCTGCAGTTCATTTTAAAGGTAATTTGCAGAATGTCCCTCTGAATGTGCCTTTTGTTGTAATATTGTGTTCATTGATTGCAGTTAGTTTTCATTTATTATGAAACAACCAGACTTTTTAAGCAGTGATGATTTGTACCTTTCAGGACTTAGACAATAATATGTTGTGGTTGACAATGCCAAAAAGGACACTATGGGACACTGAAGACATTAATGGAAAAAAATATTATGGCTTGAAATTGAATTTAAAAATGTAATAAAAAATTAAATAACGTTACCTTTAAATTGTGTATAAAAAGCACAAGTCGTTTTGTGTTATTGGTCAATATGAAAAAAAAAAAAACATGATTAAAATAAAAACAAATTGCAAATAAATAAAACTTCACCTACTTATCCAATAAAGTTAAGTCGTCATCTGGACAGTTTCTTTTTTTCTTTCTTTTTTTTTTTAAGTTTGCCCTTCATCCAAATGATTTCGTGATTCTGAGGAGCCACAAAAAACAGTCCCACAAGCAGCAAGCAGAACACTCCCATAGTGGACCAACAAGTTTGCTGATGATATGATTGGTTTCTGTCCAGATGACCTGACATAACTTTGTTGGAATTTTTTTTTAACCTCAATTATTGAGCATGAACTTTGATGTTTCACCTACTTTTCTTGAAATAATCCATTAAATACGGTGGGTCATGGGAGACCTAGAGTTTGTATTGTCCCTCATTGCGGAGCCATGAGGAAAATTGGAAATACCCTCCAAGTGTCCATCTTGGAATGTTGGAAGCACGTATACATATATATATATATA
>JBBPBX010007292.1:3958-17025 GCA_038048925.1 Garcialebias charrua | reverse complement strand
ATTACAAATACTTCTGACACCAATGCTTGACCCAAGGAGAGCAATCCACCCTTTTCCAGCTGAGGACTATCGCCTCAGATTTGGATGTGCTGATTCTCATCCCAGCCACTTCACACTAGGCTCCAAAACGCTCAAGTGAGAGCTGGAGATCACGGCAGGATGACAGGACCATGTAATCTGCAAATAGCAGAGATGGAATCCTGAGGCCACAGAACCAGAATCCCTCCAACCCCCGGGTGCAGTCCTGGGGTTGGTCAGCCGGGGGTTGTACATAAAAGCTATGAATGGAATTGGTTACAATGGGCAGCCCTGGCGGAGTCCAATACTAACCCTGAAGGGGTCTGACTTCCTAATGGCAATGCAAACCAAACTCTCACATGTATACGGACAAAACAGCCCGTAGCAATGAGACCCCAGTCCCATACTCACGTAGCACCCAGGACACCTTCCAGCACCCCCACCAAGAAGGCTGGATTGTCCAAATGGCCATTTGGCGCATATGCACAAACAACACTCAGATGTAGGGAAGCCACACTGTCATCTACCCTCTCATCCACCAGGGAAAACTTCAACACACAGGCGCCAAGACGGAGGTCTAAAACTAGACCCACACCAGCTTGGCACGTCTCACCATGGGCAACTCCAGAGTGGAATAAAGTCCAGCCCATCTTAAGAAGATTGGTTCCATAGCCCATGCTGTACATCGAGGTGAGCCCAACTACAGTATATCTAGTCGGTACCTCTCAACCTCACGCACAAGCTCACGTTTATTCCCCGCCAGAGAGCTTACATTCCATGTCCCGATAGCCAGCTTTGATAAGACAGGGTCAGAGTGCCAAAGTCCCCACCTTTGGCCACTGACCATGGCACACACCCTTGATGATTACCTTGTCTTTTTCAAGTTGTTGGAGGCAGTCTGCAATCTTCTTTTTGTATGTGCTGGTCACGTCCCTCTTCAAGGTCTCATATGTAGTGGCGTCATTCAGTAGTGTGGATATTTTGTCCTGGTAATCAGGAGTGTGGAGGACCACTGTGCATCTTCCTTTGTCAGCTGATAATATGGTGATGCTTTGATCCTGGCTATGTGATGTTATAGCTTTCCTTCCCTGTTGTGTGAGAGCTGAAGGAGGTGTCTTTGCACTGGAGAGGGTTGCTGTTTTTATCATCCTGAGTTGTTTGGCCTCTGTTTCAGTCAGCTTGTTGCTCCTGATGGTGGATTCAGTGGCAGTGACAATGGGTATTTCCTGTAGAGAAATGACAAAATTCAGGCCTTTAGCCAGCACATCCATCTCTTGCTGTGTCAGCATCCTGTTGGATAGGTTTTTAAACCATTGGACCTGATTCTTTGTGTTGGTGGCCTCCTGTTGTTGACTGGGTATTTGTTTTAAAGAAAAAGCTGATTTTTGAAATTATATCTTCAGTATTAGAATAGAAATCCAGTCTTTTTAACCATATTTTTTGGATTTATCATGACTTGGACGACATAATATTTACCAGCATGTCTAGCAGTTCAGCATTAGTGAAGCTAATTTTTAGTTAGTTAATTAGCGGTTAGCTAATAGCTAAGCTGTACCAAACCACTGCCCACAGAATGTCCTTTAAAAAGACTTGAAACATTAAACTCTCAATAGGGAACAAATTGAGATAAGCTTGAGTCCACCAGAGCAATTCCCCCCCCACCCCTAAAAAATAATAATGTAAACAATGTGAGCAGAGTCGGAAGTGTAGGTCCCGCAGGAAATTATTGTGCCAGAGTTTCAGTACAAAGGAACATACACAATGAATCACACAAGATATAAAATTGACAGATAATATAAAAATACCTGCAATTAAGTTCTGAACAGGTCAGGTGCAGACACGTGTGAAATGTCTAATATGTGAAATGTTTTAATGTTTTAATGTGAATTCAACCCGGAGAGACTCACAAAACGAGAGAGAGAATACAATTAAAACATTTTATTGATTAAGGTTTCTTTGGCGCTCGGGCCCCGGCGGAGGGCATGCGTGCCAGACTGCTGAGAGCTTGAATGTCCGGCATAGGGAGATAGATTATGGATATCTACCCCCCCCGGGACCCGAACCCGGTGGCGGAGTCGGGACAGCAGACGTCCAACACATCCCACCGGTACGTGAAGGACGGCCAGCCAGCGGCCGTCGGCCCCGAACGACCCAGACAAACACCAGCGCAGAACTCCCATCCTGAGCAAGCACGAAGCGACAGCGGGAAGGAAAAACTCCCCCGAGAGGAAGAAACCTCCAGCAGAACCAGGCTCAGGACAAGCGGCCATCTGCCATGACCGGCTGGGTCGCAGGGAACAGGAAGCAGGAACACACACAGCAGCAGGACCAGGGAGGATGCGAGCAGGACAACCCCAGGCGCCGGAGGCAGGACGAAGAACAGGGAAGAACCAAGGAACCAGAAACCCCGGGAGGAGACAGGGAGGTGGAGGGAGGCGACCAGACTTGCAACGGGCAAACAGGAAGAGCTGAGGTAAGGGGTGCCTTTTATCCAGGTGGACAGTTGATTAGTGATTTGGGGTAGCTATATCCAGGTGGACAGTTGATGAGTGATTCGATGCAGCTGTGAGTTCTACCATTGTTGAATTTGCGTCTTCGACTTCATAACATTGGCCCTCATGCACGAACATGTTCATATTTTTATCCTAAATTTCTCCTACTTTTGTTCGTACGAAGTGTTCGTACGAACATGCCACGTCAGATTCAACAAACTCTTCTATCCACAGGAAAAGTGTGTAAACGAGCTGCGTAAATTTAATGAATCCCATCTGTTCTATCCACCTGCGCGTGCTCGCGGAGAGGTCATTTACATAATTCCCACCCCTCAAAACACCATATAAGGCCACGTTTCCTGCCTTTTGACAGCAGGAAGTGTCCATTCATTCAAAATCAAGAAGTAAAAAGAACTTCACGCGTTCGGAGATTGAAGTTCTGCTCTCAGTCGCGCTGTGGCGCACCGCTACCCCCCACCCCCCGCAAGTGTCGGATGGTCAAATATTTTTAATTTTAGTGTAAACAACTGTGTTACATTATAGTTTCACTTATTCAGAAGAGCGCACCGCTACCCCCCACCCCCCCGCAAGTGTCGGATGGTCAAATATTTTTAATTTTAGTGTAAACAACTGTGTTACATTATAGTTTCACTTATTCAGAAGAGCGCACCGCTACCCCCCCCACCCCCCGCAAGTGTCGGATGTGTTTTTGAACAGAAGCATTTTAAAATGTCTCGAAACTACAGTTAACTTCATATTAATATTGTAGTGCATATGTTGTGTCTCCCGTGGGTCGTACAGTATCAGAAATCAAGAATAAATGGTTTGATCTGAAAATGGCTTCAAAGAAACGTCTCGCCGCAGCACGGACAGGAGGTGGTCAAGGAATAGTCTGCGTTACCGAGATGGATGGACAATAAATGCCATGCTGCGCAAGACGCGTGCCAACATGTTTTGCAGCACAAATGAGTCATGCGCGCTCCTCCTGGTCATCGCGCAACCACATTCTGCAGGTTATATTTCGAATCAGATATAATAATCTATTGCTCCGATGGTGTTTGGCACAGCAGTCCAGCAATAGCATGAAAATCAGTCTTAATTCGTACTTGTTCTGCGGCGGTGTATGGGAATTTTATGTACCTGGGTGTTAATATGAGGAGGGCTTTGATGACCAAGGGGAGCGCACGACTCACTGAAGCCTGCGCGACACACCAGACAAATTAAACTTAAAATTATAATTCTAATTCAAACAGAATAACCTATTGTCAAGAATAATTATGGTGCGTGATTTTTTTAAACCCAAAATATTTTCTAAATAACGAAATATGAAGTTATTAGTGGGGAAATTCCGTCTGGATGACAGCAGACTGACGCTCCTAAAATATACGACAGGTCCGGACCACTCGTAAATTTTGTTCGTATCTGAAAAAAATCTTAGGATACGAAAACATTGTTGAATGCCACAAATGATCCTAAATCACTCGTACGCACAGTTTAAGAACCAATCTGTGCGTACGAACAGTTCGTGCATGAGGGCCAATGTGTTTATTTTCATGTAGAATTAATTTTATTATCCTATGTGTAAAAAGGGGGAGGAGTTGAAAAGTTTGATAGCCACAGGGAGGAAGGACTTCCTGTTTCGTTCTGTGGAGCAGCTCAGTGGTTTCAGTCTACGACTGAAGGTGCTGCGGTAAGAGTCCACTGTGGCATGCAGGCGTGCATACTAAAAAGTAGTTTCCACAAATGATAGGGGTTGCAAGTGGAGTGGCCAAAAATTTGTCTATGGTGGTCAGTACCATCATTTGCCATGCCCAGACCCCTGTAATGCAACTGATAGTGAATAAAATTGCTCCTCAAGGATACAACACTGCACCACCAAGTACAAAAATAAAAATAAAATACAATAAACCTATCTCCTTTTTTCTTCTTCTATGTTTCAGCGGCTTCCTTCTTCACTGGTTGCCACAATGAGCAAAGTCAAACAAGGATTTGGCCATTGTCTTTTTGTCGGGGAGGACAATGCGTCGGATTCCTCACTTGCCGCCGAGGACTCGACGCCAGAAGTGTCCGACATAGACGTCGAATACGGTGACAAGGGAGCAATTGTTCATTCCTCCCAGAACCTTGCGCAGAACCTTCCGGAACCGGACTTGTCGGTACCTGCTCTGTTCGACCTGTGCCATAGGGTCGCTGATGCCTTGCAGGTCACGTGGCCAGACCCCACGCCTCACTAACAGGCTACGAGGCTGGCGTAAAACTATTTCTACGCGAAGCAACCGACAACGTCGCAGAAAATGCCAATTTTTCCGGACTTTTTCATGAAACTCAAACGCTCCTGGGCGGAACATGCTGCCATTGTCCCGACTTTTGGATGTCGTGGGAATGGAGGTTTTGGGTCTTGCCAGCGCATCCCCGATAGAGGAGTCTCTGGCGGCTCACCTGGCCCCCACAGCCATGGGGATGAAACCAGCGCTACCCAGCAGGGCTTGCCACGCTTTGGAGAAACAACTCGAGAAGTGCTACAAGGCCCAAGGCCTTGCGGGTCGCGGGATGAATACGTCGAGCATGGTACAGGCCTACCTTGCAGAAATACTACAGGATATCCAGGTAACAAAAGACGAACAAGCCACAACCGAGGCCATAGAGGAGGCCCGCCGTGCCTCCGACCTCGTGCTCAGCATGTTGGGGACAGTAGCTATTTCCCAAGGCAAAGCAATGGCAGAAATAGTTGTCGCCCAGCGCCATCTTTGGCTAACACTGTTGGACCTCCCTGAGAACCAGAGGTCCAACTTCCTACAGCACCTGATCGAGTCGACGGGACTCCTTGGGAGAGCCCTTGAACGTGTCCAGGCAAGGCTGGAACAAAGATGCAAACAAGCGGATGCCCTCCGCGAGGGTTTGCCAAGGAAATAATTTGCTCCACCAAAGGAAAACACGTGTGGTCTCCCACGAAAGAGACCCGTTGGGGACTGTGAGGCTTCTCAGTACCGTCCGAGTGCTTCTTCAACCTCTTCCTACGGAAACCAGTTCCGGACCTGATGAACCAGGTCGAACTGATAATTTTACAGGTTCGCCCGCCCACGAGGTACGGAACCTAACTTTCTGATCCCAGTTTCTGCTTGTAAAAAAACTACAAGGAGCTGGTGACATGTGTGCTCACACCAAATACGACTCGCCTACTGTATATGTAAACAAAACAATGTTTCAGACATGTACAAAAGTAAAAGTACCAAAGCACAGACTGCCCTGGTTCTTGACTCGAGTCCCATTTTTATAAAACCCAGACCTCACGGTCAAACTAAGAACCACAGCAAGATACACAAGATCCGACAGAGACGGCCTGATCTTGCGATATCTTCTGTCAGGCCGAGCAGTCTGCTCGAAAAAGGCGCGAGAAGGGTCAAAGTTCATACCTTCAGTGCTGAAACACAAGGAGCAGCAATTCAACATGCCATCCAGGTTCAGCGCGCATGCGCAGGCCTGGGAGGCGTGTCTACCAAATGATTGGGTCATGACAACAATATGTCACGGGCTCAAGTTGCAGTTCTCAAAGAGACCGTCTTGTTTCTCAGGGGTGTTGCAATCTAAGATCAACCTTGCATGCGCACACGTGCTGAGGGAGGACGTTTCAACAATGCTGCAAAAGGGAGTGATTAGTTTGGTCTCAGTATGCAAACTACGCTCAGGCCACTACAGCAAGTACTGGTGCCCAAAAAGGACAGTTCCTTGAGACCGATTCTGGATCCCAGCACTCTCAATAAAATAATTAAAACTTTCAAGTTCAAGATGCTTACACTGTGGCAAGTTATCCAGTCTGTGAGACCAGGAGACTATGCATGTACAATGGATTTGAAAGATGCCTACTTCCATATAGGCGTGTGGAGGAGACACAGAAAGTCCTCCGTTTTGCGTTCAAAGGTAACGCTTATGAATTCAAAGCCTTACCCTTCGGTTTAAAGACTGCTCCGCGTACATTTACTAAATGTCTGGATGCAGCCCTGACCTCTCTTAGGAATCAAGGACTCAGGGTCTTGAATTACCTGGACAACCTGCTAATTCTGGCTGGAAGCAGAAGGCAGGTGCTGTCACACTCCCTTAAGGTGATCTCTCACCTGGAGTCTCTCGGTTTTGTCATAAACCTACAGAAAAGCGATCTGACTCCGTCACGGGTTACCGTATTTCTGGGTGTACATATTGACACTGTCCAATACAGAGCATGGCTCTCGAAGGAAAGAGTTTCCTCCATACGCCATTGCCTGGGAAAATTTAAGCTGGACCAACGGGTCCTTGTGAAAACATGCTAACGCCTGTTAGGCCTCTTGGCGGTAGCCATTCCTTGTGTGCCACGTGCATTATTGAAAATGCGGGCCATACAGGTATGGTTTAACCAACAAATACAACCCGCTCTACCTAACCAAGCAGGAAAGGTTAAGATAGACCCAGAGTGTCTAAAGGCCCTGGAACCTTGGAGAGATCTGTCAGTTTTCACGGAAGGGGTCTCACTGGGAAGGGTGTCGTCCCGTGTAGTCATCATGACGGACGCCTCAAAAACAGGATAGAGAGTGATCTGCAGAAACCAGAACGTCCGCGGCCTTTGGAACGAGCAGGAAGCCAAATTACATATTAACTTCCTGGAATTGCTGGCTATATTCCTGTCATTGAAATACTTCTTCAGTAAAGGTCTGGTTGCTGGGCATCATATCCTGGTAAAATCATATAACAGGACCACAGTGTCCTTCATCAACAGAGAGGGAGGGACGAGGTCCCAGGCTCTCCTTGATCTGACACGGAGGATGCTCACGTGGTGTGCTCCAAGAATCCTGTCACTTAGGGTGACTCATGTCCCTGGTGATCTGAATTATGGAGCAGATACCCTTTCAAGAGGGCCTCTTTTGGCATCGGAATGGAGCCTGAACCCACGGATCGTGGAACAGGTGTGGTCACATTTCGGCAGAGCCTCTGTGGACCTGTTCGCTTGCAGAGCTAGCTCACACTATGACCTCTATTTCTCCCTGAAGGAGACAGATGCTCCATTGGGGATAGACACTCTGGCACATGATTGGCCAGCAGGGGTGCTCTACTATGCCTTTCCAACTGTCCCTCTGATCGGGGCGACATTGGAACGGGTGAGACGGGGATCCCTCTCCTTGATCCTCATAGCTCCCAGATGGCCACAGAAACCGTGGTTCCTGAAGTTGATCTCAATGTTGTCGGGGACACCATGGCAATTGCCTCCTCATAGGGACCTACTGACTCAGGCACGTGGACAACTTATACACCCACGTCCAGGGTTGTGGCAACTCTCAGCCTGGCCTCTGAAAGGTACTGGCTGAAAGCCCAAGGCTTTGGTTGCTTTGTCCCGACACAAGCAACAATAACATTCACAAGGGTATCCCTTGATGTTTATGTTTTTTTGCCTGAGAGATGTATAATGGAAGGGTTTTCCCTCTCCTTAACTGATCTCCAACATCAGGATGGGCTCCACTTGTCAGTCGGGCCGTATATATATATATATAAAAAACAACAAAGAGGAAAACATTTCTCCTCCTGCTCAAAGGGAAACAGGAGTCGATGAGTACTCACGCTACTGGAGCACGCTTAGGCTGTCTCTAGTTAGTGTTATATATATATATATATATATATATACATGGCCATGTGAGACATCATGTGGATGTCTCTCACATTTGGCTTTTTTCCTCTTGGCATCTGCTCTCTGCATCCCTTGTAGTAAGCAGCTAGGAGATGCCCGTCTCTTAGGACGGAGGTTCTCACATGCATTTTGCTGAGCATTTCAAGGGCGTGAATGAATTACGTTCCCATAGCAAGTATGTTGCACCGAGAGACCAAACTGAAAGGGAACTGAAAGTTATGCACCATAACTCATGTTCCCTGAAGGAAGGGAACGAGGTGCAACACAGCTGGCCCTTTTCAATGCTGAAAGCTCGGTGAAGTGCAATTTTGGAGAAAGATGGAGGGGCGTCAGTCGCTTAAGTACCTAAAAGGCAGTACCTCTGGCACGGGGTGACGCCCCCTACCGTAAAAGGCGTGAATGTATTCCTTCAGGTAATCGCGCGGGGGCGCAATTCCCATAGCAAGTATGTTGCACCTCGTTCCCTTCCTTCAGGGAACATGAGTTATGGTGCATAACTTTCAGTTTTTGCATTCCCTGTTCAATTCCAGACCAGAGAAACATAATTTTAAAACCTACCATACGAACATTCACAATTTAAATCGTTTAGCGATGGGGGGGGGGGCATTGACATATGGCTTGTTCAAATGTGAATTGGATTTTTAAATACTTTGTACACTTGCCCCTATGTTTTGGCTTTTTTTTCATAGCTTCAAAGAGTAGTGTACAAAATGTAATTACCGGTACCCATCATGAAGATGAAATGCCATCAGTAGTCATCAGTTTATTTCATGTTAAGCACAGAAAAGTTGTTTTTTTTGACAAATTGAATATGTCAAACTAAATGTTGAAACATTTGTTTAGTCAATAAATTGTTTTTAACCTACAAGTACTACTGTAGAATATATAAAATACTTTTATGCCATTAAAAACAAATTTACTAAAAAAAAACTATATATTTTTTTCCTGTAAGTGCAGCTCATGCACTTTTGTTTCAAGTGTAGCCCTGAAGAATATGAGTTTCAAGGGCAAGTAAAAAAGTTTATATAGCAACTTTTATAGATTTAATCCCACTAAGTGATTCACAAAAAAAAATTCTGTAAGTAAAACTGTAAACTTATAAAACCATTTAAACACCCATCAATACATACAAGTGTCTTTAAAGAAGAGTGTCTTTAAATAAATAAAAACACTAATTTAATTTTAGAGAAAAGGTGCATTTCAAAGATGTGGGGACAGATACTTGGAATGATCAATTCATAAACTGTACTGGGAAACTATTTGACTCGTGAGAATGTATGAAACATTATGATTGTGATGTAATTTGATGTTAACTGGATGTTGTTGTTGTTATTTAACAATAATACAATGAGAACATAACATCATTTTAATAGTTTTTGTTCAGTTTCCACACAGTCTTGAGATGATAAAAAGACAAACAGAAAATCTGAGCATTACTATGACCGCACAAGTTAATTAGCTAATTAGGAGGACATGATAACATCTGGTCTTTAAGGATTACAAATTAACTAGATTGCCTAATCTTCACTCAAACCTAATTGTAAAATTGACATGTTGCGGTTGCAGGAAACAAAGTGGTTTAACAGTTATCGTTTTACATTCTGGAGTCTTGGCAGACAAACAAGGATGCTCCAGGATGTCACTACAACAGCTGATCAAGATGCATCTTGTAACGTCCTTGTCACAACTTGTCATTTTTGGATGCCTTTTTGTGTACTGAAAGAAATAAAAACAAACTTACAGACAAGGTCACTACCCTGCCTTCTCAATAATTTTTGATACTACCCTTTTAGATCCTAACAAAACCAAGAAAATGTTTCCGCTCTTTCAACACTTCAAGGATAAAAGTGTCATGTAACAAGAAAGTTCTGAATAATTTCATTTGAAAAGGTGCCAATTTAATATCATAGGAGATGTTTTAACCAAACGACACATCTTCAAGGGATAAATATGAGGGCTTACAGCGTGGAGTTAAAATTAAACTTGAGTCAAAATCAATTTCAAAGCAAAGAATGTTCAGAAACATCAATGCTCGATTTCCAAAATTGTCAATATTGAAAGCAGGGAGCCACAAATGTCTGTTTCAAAAGAAGTCATGCACATTGTAGAACACCACCCCATTGCAGATCTATATTTTTTATTTTACTACTATAGGACCTTGGAAATGTTCTCTTTGTAAGCCTACAAAACAAGCTCATGAAATATTTATAGATCCAAGCAAACAACAGGATGTGTAATTATCATCAAACACAAGAGTACACAATGTCCGCAATCAAGCCACATCTGTCGCTCTGTCAGTCAACCCAGAGAATGGTTAAGTTTTCCTCCCGCTTCACAAATCTCTGCTGACCTTTCCAGGTTGATGTCTCCAAACCAGTAAGGTTTCAAAGGCGCTTATTAAATCAATCAAAAACACAACCAGAAAAAGGATTGTCTAAAAATAAACAAGTTCTCCTCAGTGTTTGTGTACGGCACTCAGTCGGCGGCGTAGAGAAAGAGAAAAAAGGAACCCTCAACATGTTCCTCTCGAACACGTTGCCTCGATAAGACGATGACACATTCCGACACATTTCTGTGACACTGGCAAACATCCAAAGCAAGTGACGAGCCTTGAAGGCACAACAAGGTTACGCAAAACCATCTTGAGAGTTTACACGAGGTATTTCTGCCGCCTGTGTTGAGCTGATTTCCCATATGAGAGCACATGATTCAGCACTGCTTAAAAATGTGAAGCATGTTTACCACTGCCAGGAGATAGTTTTCTGGGGAGATGAAGTATTGCTCTGCTTACAAATGTAGCTAAACAGAACTGGGATGATACAGTGAGCATTTCAAATAGGTTGTGATGCACAGTAAAATATGGGACTGGATTTTTGAACTGGACTGAGCAACCCCTTCAAACTACTAAAGGTAGCAACATCTCACAGTAAGACATGGTGCCTAAGGAGACAAGTGTTGGCTTGTCTTTTTTTTTCATACAGAAATTATCCCTAAAATAGGCAGCAAATTGTGTTACAGTATTTAAAAATAGTTAATCAGACAACAATTAACCTTTGTCAGAAAGTAACAAAGCACAACACCTCTGATTTATAAAGCTTATTACAGTAAATATAATTTTATCCATTCCCTTTGTGTTTAACTTCCTTAATCTGCTTTGTCTAAAACAAGATGGCTTGTTTACTTAACGCTCAACATTTACACATGTGACCAAACATAAAAGTTCATGCTCAGTAACAATGTTCAGTCAGGTCATCTGGGCGATTTATTTTTATGCTGAGACATATCGTCCTTCATCCAAAGGACTTCCTCAATTCAAGAAGCCAACAAACAAAACTGATTCCCACAAACAGCATAGTCCACACTGGAAAAAAAAAAGTTTGCTGGTGCTAAGATGGCCTCTGGGGCTCGCCCTCTCTCTCAACAACTCCTCTGAGACAGTCATGCCAAAGTGGTTCAAAACACCAAAGTTCATGCTCAAAAATCCAGGTATAAAATCTAATAATATTCAGTCAGGTCATCTGGACGGTTTCTTTTTTTGCTGAGACAATTTGTCCGTCATCCAAAGGACTTAGACATATGAGTAAAAAAAAAAAAACTGGGATCAAGCTTGTGTTGACTTGGTTTTGATTTGCATTCTTTATTCTTCTTCATTCCAAATTTGCAATATAAATTATCTCCTTTTTTAAATTAATTATTATAGACAGTGCATATTATAGCCTGGAACACATTTTATCTTTAAATAATTTGTAAAAAATAAATTAATAAGTAAAGATTGAAAATGTGCCTCCACTTGTGTGGAATAAAGAATGAGCCACTGGCCTAAACGGAGCAGTGCACCAAAAAAAAAAAAAAACACAAACACAAACAATCAAACAAACAAATCAAAAATTAAAACAGGTATGTGAGACATTACATAGTACTGTACAAACAAGCTGGTGTGGTATTATTGCACATCACAACCTAATTGTGTTTGGAAATGAATACATTTAGTTATGCACTGAAGCATTCAAATTGACATTTTTATTTTAAAATAATTGACTCTACATGGTGCAGAAGACCAAGTTTATATATGTTCTTTTGAATTGAATTTAAAATCTAGCCTAGCGCTGTCAGAAGCTAATCAAATCCAAAATCATTATTAAACAATCATATTAACACAAAGGGACTGCAGCTGTGGTCAAAAAGCTTGAATAGCCAAAAAACCAACCAACCAACCAACCAACCAACCAACCAAACTAACAAACAAAAAAATAACAAGACGGTTGGACATCTTTAATCTAGTGGTATAGATTAACACCAGAAAGTGGGATTCAGCTTAACTTTTGACTTGCTCTTGATGTTTCCTTTTTGTTTTTCCTAGAAAGAAATGTTTCCAGAACTAAGGAGAAGTAAACCGTAGTTGACTTTTTTTTACAGTGGTAAGGGGGAAAAAAGTCAACTAGACTGTTTAACTAAACAACACCAACAATGAGTCATCCACTGAACACAAAACATTGTTAATACCACACTTATTAACAAAGACATCCATGTTTTTTGTCAAACATGGTAAAAGTAAAAAAAAAAAAATCAAAGAGTAAATACTTAACATGAGTCATCCACTGAACACAAAACATTGTTAATACCCCACTTATTAACAAAGACATCCATGTTTTTTGTCAAATTAAAATACTCAAATTCCACACGGACTCGAGCAATTACCAGTCTTTCAAATAAAATACGAGCATCATCTGTTTGTTGCTGATTGATTTTTTTTCTTTCTTGATATCCATATTGCCAATTTTGCAGTACCAGAAATGAAATTTAAGAGAGTGTGAACTAGTTTTTTCTTTGCACTGTACCGTGGACCATAAATAAAAATGTGGTTAGAGAACTGTACACCTAAACCACCAAACAGATGATCCAAAAGA
>JBBPBX010007291.1:50641-62752 GCA_038048925.1 Garcialebias charrua | reverse complement strand
ATATATATATTGCTTTAAAGTTTAAAAAAAATTTTTGTGTGATTTGTACATCTGTGGGTTAGAATAAAGTTAAGCTAAAAGCCGTAGCTCTTCTTTAAACTTGTTTGAGGGAAATATCCCTGAGAGATACGATAATTTTGTCTTTTTATGATTTTTCAACTGAGTTAACTTTAACAGATTATTTAATAGTCATTAAAGAGAAAACAGGATTTCATGATAAATCCGGCACCGTTAATTTTTTTAATGATCACTGATAAAAACAATTAAAAAAAATTACATAAATTTAAAAAAAAATTGTTTCCACCCTCCGTGCGCCAGACCCGTCTGCCGGGATCGGGGTTCGACTTTCATGAACAAGGCCGGGGTCCGGGCAATGGCCTTCTGCAAGTCAGCAGCTCATATGATCCTCGTGGTGACCAGCAGAGCTGGGAGCCTGCAGAGCACGTAAGGCCAGGATCCCGAGCCCTGAGTCAGCATTAGACCACATAGTTGTCATTATTGTTTTTAAAATGTTTAAAATAGGTTCAGCTGCTGCTCTGAGAAACTGCAAATGGCAGATCTGTGTTTTAAAAAGTTTCTGAAAGATCGTGACTTTGCCCCCGACCAATCGGTGACTGACAAGTTTTCCGACGTCACGTTTTGGTACCTGCTCGGCCCCGGTTAGAACCATAGAGCCAAGGGTTCTGAAAAAAGGGACCGGTTCTACTAATGGAAAAGCCTTGGAACCGTGCTGAATCGAGTCGTTCTGTACTGGTACTAATGGAAAAGGGGCATTAGTTAACAAGGACTGCCAGAGTCTGGCTGGCTCAGAGGCTGGTGCTACCTCTGTCTGAGATGCGTGTTTATCCAGCAGCTTTGGATGTTATCAGTCCATTAAATGGCCGTTATTAGTTGTTATCATCCCCATATGTAGCGGTGAAACCGTCCCACGTACCTCCTAGTAGGTTTAAAGGCACGTTATTAGCGTTTTATTCGCTGATAATAGGCAGCGTCTCACCGGGGTAAACCAGGAAGTGTCTTTTTTTGTGTGTTTTTTTCAGCCTATGTAACCCTTTTCCTAAACCTAACCTTACACCTGACCCAAAGGACCAACCCTAAACTTAAACCCGTTACCCTTGTGCCTAAACCTAACCAAGACCCTAAACCTATGACGCCAGACCCTTTACTGTAAACCTAAACACAAAGCTAAAAACAGAGACTATTATCATCGCTACCAACGCTAACAACATACCTTTAAACCTGCTAAGAGGTACAGGAAGGGCAGTCTGACCGATACATATGGGGATGATAACACAGTAATGGCCATTTAATGGCTGATAACGTTCGAAGCGGGTGGTTTATCACTGTCCAGCACGGATTCTCACTGATGACTTGTAATTTTGAACATCTGTGGAAGCCCGAATGTCAACACTGTCCTTGTAAGTAAACTGGGCTGAAAAATCTCCTGTCATCGTGTGTGAGCTCCTTTATTTAAGTAGATGAGGATATTCATTTTATCCAACAGTTGCTCCATAAATCTACTGTATTATTTTTATTATTATTATTGTCGTGTTCTAGAGTTTTGTCAATTAAAGATAAATAATCTAAGTTGTGTGTAAAATGTTACGTGAAGCTTATTTAAACGGGACGCTGAGCACAGGAAGTGTTAACTTACAAACGTTGCGTTGGTCAGGATGATCTCCGTTTCGTTTGTCAGGATGTTGAACTTGACCACGTGTCCGTCGCTGTTCTTATAGATCACCTCCGAATCTGTAAACAACAACAAAAACAAACGCTTAAAACAACCAGAGTGAAGAGAAATCTGTAAAAGCACACGGTGAGAGTCGGAGCAAAGCAGCCATCCTCAATGTTTTTACACACGAGCCTCAAATTAAATTGAAACCACTGAATGTCTCTGAAAAGCCTCGGAGCTTTAGCTGCCTGACGAACACAAAGAGAGGCGGTGATTCCTCGTCCTGCAGGTGACGCGGCGCTGTATTGATGGAGAAAGCAGAAAAACATTTTTTTGTATCGTGACTGCTTTGTTTGGTGCGTGTCGGAGCCGAGCTCTGACACATGAACGTCAGCAGACAAAGAAAAAAAAACAAGCTTCACACCAACAACAATAGGACAGAAGAACAGAAATAAACGATTCACGCCTCAGGTTAAAGAGCAGAACAGGAAAGTCAATCACAGAAAATGTCATTGCGTTGCCAATCCTAAACATTTAAATCATCATCACTTTCTACAAGGTCCCCATAGATTACTCTTTAGCCGCCCCGATTATTTGAAGAAACTACTTTTAAACAAATTAAAAACTAGAAAGCAAGGGCGGTCTGTTTACAAATGGCGGCAGTAAGGCTGAACGATTTTGGAAAATATTCTAATTGTGATTTTTTTTACCTCAATATTTAATATGCAATTATTTTTCAATGCGTTTTTCAACCAACACAAGCAAGAAACCAATCTGTTTCATTTGTAAAAAACTTCACTGTTTTCAGCTCCGCTGCAACTCTGTTTCTGCATTTTTTTATATCTGGGATAGCAACGTAGCTACTGTAAATGGTAAATAAGACTGCACTTCTATAGTGCCTTTCTATCTTATCCAGATACTCAAAGACCTTTACAACACAATCTGTGCCTCATTTACCCGTTCATACAGCACTCTATTAGATCTATACAAAGCTAAATGATCAAATCATTGTAAAGAGACTACCGGTAATCAGAGCTTTACCACATTTATAGACTGTGATGGGACACACATCTGAGGCAATGAGGTTCAGTGTCTTGCCCAGGGACACTTTGGCATGTGACTGCTGGTAGATTCGAACTTCCAACTCTTATATTGGAGGACGACTGCTCTAACCACTCAGCCACAGCTGCCCATGTTTGTGCAAGGGCATTCTGTACCACTTATCCATTGTGTTTACCAAAGCCGTAAACTCAGGTTTGGTCACTATATTAATGGGCATCATGTCTTTCGCCATGAACTCCGTTATTGCGCAAGTTACTTCCACGTGCCATTTTGAATTATGTTCATACAGAGTAATACGTTCGAACAGTTCGGTCAGTGATCCCTGTCGGCTGATACTTTGCTTACTTGAAGCTGAAGCACTGGTCGTTGAGGTTCTAACCATGCAACTATCGTAAATGGTCTTGTGGTGTTTTTTAAGCATTGATAAAGATTCTTCTTCTCCCGCTCCCTGATCTGCTCCGCTCACTCGCAAGTCACATAACCAGATCACGACCAGTCAAATCTCAGCCTTCGCAATTAGAAAATCTGGTTTTTATCATACTGCGATTATTATTGCAAATGCAATTACAGCTAGTCCTTGAGTCACGACATTTCGTGGTTACGACGCATCTCCCATTTAGTATGAAAAGCCTTATTTTGAGTTACGCAGTTTTACGTCATAAACGTCGTGACGCAGCGGCGCAATGGCGGAAGAATACAGTATTGAACTGTACGCGGTGCAGCTGCAGAGGAATACTGCACTGTACTGTGAACGCGGTTTTATGTCGTAAACGGAATGCGGAATACGGCGGATGGACCGAGGAGAACGGCGTCAACAGCATCCTAGTAGGCCATTAACTCTTTTTTCCCTTCATTATGGCTCCCAAACGTATGTGTTTTTTGATAATTATGTAGGGTACTGTGTTAGGATAGGCTAAGTGCTTGGTAATACAGTACTGTACATGTATATGGTGAAGTATGTACCGGTACATATATTCCGACTTACATTGAAAATCGGTTTACGACGCGGCGTAGGAACGGATCTACGTCGTAAGTCGAGGACTACCTGTACTGTAATTGTTTAGCCCGAGGTGGCAGCCATCTTGGATTTTGACGTTTTGATTTTGGCAACCCAGTTTCTGATGGTGACCTTTCTCACACGACAAAGTCAGGACCTCGTTTATTTTTCAAGTTATCCAGCTCACAAGATGGACAGACTGCGAGGGACAGTGTCCATGACGAGGGCCAAAAGGACCGGCAGATCCAGAATTCAGATCCAGAATAAAAACTGAAGACTAAATCCACCTCAGTCATCTGGCAGCTGTTCCACAGCTTCACGGTGACTTCCATCTCAGCAGGTGAATAAAACGCTGCTCTGACGCCTGCAAGTAAACATCAGTGTGGTAGTAGCTGAGAGTTATCCCAAACACATACTGTACTCTGAAAACAGATCACAATTTAAAACTGGTCTGGATGGCAGCTAATGTCCTCTTGCTGCTGCAGCTCGGTCAGAGTGTGGAACATGAAATAATTATGTTTTAAGTATTCTCCATGTTTCTTCACAGGTAGCCCTCAGGATATCTCAGCTCAGGGTCGTATATTTCACACTCAGCGGGTAAAAAATCCAAACAAAGCTTAAAACACCATTAATGCGGTGCAGAGCTGTTGCTTTATGACGTGCGATTACCTGAATCAGCCGAAGAGTACGATAAATACCACAGACAACGTTTTACATTCTGTAAAAAAAAAAATCAATTCCAAGTCATTTTTTAAAATTATCAAGACAATTTTCCTTTAATGTCCCGTGGAGTTGATGCCTGCGGGACAGAAATGAATATTTAGAGCTGATAAAAAGTGGCTGCAGTGATCTTTAAAACATGACCGCTGGTCTCGGCTCGTCTCTTTAAATAATGGACCATTGGAAGCTAAAAAAGAACAAGCTCAGACTCTAATGTATAAGTAATGTTCTACGTCTGTAGCTCCATGAATAATGAAATGACTCAACGTCTTTTTTTCTCTATAATTCAGGCGTGGGGAGTCAAATAATGGCCCCCGTGCTTGAAGACGCTGCCTGCAGCTACAGTTTGAGTCATTTCTCCCAAAATAAAGGTCACAGAGGCTCCGTTTAGGAAGACTGCATCCAAATGTATCTTTCTGTTAGCTGCAGCTGTTAGCTTCAGCTGTTAGCTGACGGGTATTATCAGAGCCGGACCTGCCTATAAGCGAACTAAGCGGCTGCTTAGGACCCCGTGGCCACTAGGGGGCCCCATGAAGGGCACAAATTCTGTGACATGGATGATGAGGCACTCAAACAGCACTGTGAGCTCCTTGGGAACACACTCAGTGATGGAGAGAAGACTGATGTGGACTGGCAGGAACTAGCTACAGAAATAAAAAATCTTCCAAACCTCCCCACATCAAGCATGACCAGTTTTGATCTTCTCACCTTCATCCACCAAAAGCAGTTAACTGGACTTTATCCAAACCTGTGGGTAGCTTTGAGAATAGCCTGCACATTGCCTGTGACAGTGGCATCAGCCGAGAGAAGTTTTTCAAAGCTAAAACTGATCAAAACATACCTAAGGTCCTCCATGGGACAGGAAAGGCTGAGTGGATTGGCCATCATCAGCATCAACCATGAGGTTGGACGACACATTTCATATGATGACACCATTATTGATTTTGCTTCCAAAAAAGCAAGGAGACCCACTATTTGAAAATAACTTTAATTGCTGGGTTTCAGATGACGTAGCAGTGACGTCACAGAATGCAGATGCGGGGCAGGAAGTAAACGCAGCCGTTTCCTTCTGTTGCTGATTCAGCATCAACATGCCTAAATTCTGTGCCGTTTACGGTTGTTGCAACCGCTCTAATCGAGAGATAGATAAAAGTTATTTTCGTGTTCCGAAAGTAGTATGCTACAAGGGGATTAATTTAAAAAAACTTACAGAAAAAAGACGACAAACGTGGATTACAACCTACGGCTAAAAACAGGAGGTGCAGAAACTGACGAGAGTCTGCAGCGACCACTTTGTTACAGGTAAGGGTCGTATCGTTTAAATCATATTTTCAGATATTTTATTGGACAGTAACTAGAAAGACAGGTAAGATATGTTATGCCCTAGCTTGTGTAGTGGTTCAACACTTGGTTGTTCCCAGAAAAAATCCGATTAGAATGCTAATGTTGTTAGCGGTTAGCTTAGTGCTAGGAAAGGCATTTACGTGTTTTACTTTAAAGTGGTGTCTTATATTTAGGTTGTCCGAGTGCAGCAGGTGATGTACATTCCCAAGACTGGGCCCCCACTGTTAACCTGGGGTACCAAAGAAGTAACGAGTGGCCACAAACAGAAGCATCCCTCCGGCGCAGGGAAAGAGCTAAGGCCCGGAAGCTTCTCTGCACTGAGGAGGCCAACAGTCTGGAAGAGGAGCTCTGTGAAGAAAGCTTACCAGCCCCTGAAAATGAACGATTCAAAGGTAAAATAATAATAAATAAAAATACTATTTATTTATTTATAGAATTTCTGAACGTAATTTTTAATAATTAAATATTTGCAGATGCAGAATGCCAGACGGATCTAAGCATGGTTGACCTCACAAAGCTGGAGGATGCAGTGAAAGGCTACACAACTGAGATCTGCGACCTTAAGGAAAAAGTCTCAGTGACTAAATTTACTCCTGAAACCTTCCAGAACAACGATAAAACAAAGTTTTATACGGGACTGCCCAACTTTTTAGTTTTGATGCAAATTTTTCAGCTCTGTGAACCTTATACATCAGCATGTCATCACTGTCAGCACTCTCCAAATTTGAGCAATTTATTATGATACTTATGCATCTCAGATTACATCTGCAGCTTCAAGACCTTGCCTATAGATTTAATGTGTCAAAAGCCACTGTGTCTCGAATTTGTTTTAGAACGATTCATGTTCTCCATGAAAGATTACAATTCTTAATAGAGTGGCCTGAGCGACAAGTAATTCAATCAACTATATTTATATAAATATTTTAAGTTTAAATGATTATACATGTATTTATCATTTAAAGTAAATCAAAAGTAAATTAAATCACTAATACTGTTACAGACCATATTTGTACATGTTAATTGTTCATGAAGACAAAAAAAAAATTTACCCAATAAGGTTGAATATTTTTAATTTATTCAATGAACTCCATAACCAATCTTTGTGAATATTGGTCAGTTAAAATGACATGAGTTTTGCTATTGAAATAAAAACATTTTTCTGAAGTAGACTCATTTTGCAACATTTGTGACATATGACATTTGTATGTGCTGTTATTTAACATATTAGAACACCTTTGAAATTCACAAGCTAATCTCATATTGATTTAAATATATCATTTGATTTAACATACTTAACTTTTCAATTAAGATTATTGTAAATAAAAAACAGCTGTCATGACATGTAACAACATCACATGACCCTTCTGCAGAGTGCTTGCTACAGGTGTAGCTGAAACATGTTATGGTAGTGACAAATGTTTTTGGGGAAAAAAAGAGCAACTGTTTAAATTTGTATAAACTTTTCAAACTCCTTTCATCAACTACTCCAAATAACATTCTTGATTCTTAGATTGGTTAGTCACGTGTGGATTTCTGTCCCAGGATTTCAGGTAGGATGCAATGTGTAAAATAGTGCTGAATTTTGGGAACTGCTGTTTCCCACAGCTGGTCATCTGGCAGAATTCTTTCCACATAAATATCATTTTCACTCCATACTACAAAATCACAATATTGTACATCCACAATGTGAATCTGATCCTGGAGCTGATGGTAATAAGGATGGTTCCTATCCAGTTGTACAGAATCTCCAACCTTGACGAGACGACGAGACAAAAACCAGGCTGTCCAGCACACATCCTCAGACCGACTTCATGCTGTTTGCTCTGTGGGCACTGAAGGACAAGACAATGAAACTTAGACATAAAAAATAAATACGGTAGTCTCCAAAACATTTCAATATGATACTTTTTTAAAGATTGTGTTTCACTCATTTCACTATCCAACACCAATGTTAGAAAATGAGACTATTTATGTCTCTGTCAACCAGGTGTGTTCCACAGGTAAGAATGTATTACAGTATTTTCTGGTGTATAGGTCGCACCTGTGTATAGGTCGCATTGTCCAATTATCACCAATAGATTGGAAAAATCCCTAGATAGGTCGCACTGGTGTATAGGTCGCACCTACGTTTAGCTCTGCTGCAAATGTCTGCCACAGGAGCGCACAGCAAGGCTTTTAAGAAGATTAACACTTAAAAACAATTATTTGTTTGATAAAAATTATAGCAAATATATGTCTGAGCTGAACTTTTCCTTAATAAATGAACGTAATTGTGAAATGAGCTGGATTTAAAATTTGTTTCACCGAAAGTGATAACAAGCCATATATAGGTCGCACCTGAGTATAGGTCGCAGGCCTTGAAAAAACCTATAAAAAGGTGCGACCTATACACCGGAAAATACGGTAATCTGGACTAAGTTTTAAAAGGTGATGGAAAGGTCACACATTTTTTAACTGGAAACAAGGCAACATCCCACAAACTGCAAGACCATCCCCAAAACTACGGCTACATGCTGTGAAATATGCAAACAACAAAGATTTGAGTAAAAAATTATAGTTGTAACATTCATACTGTGAGGTGCGCAAAGTCTGCAGTGCAGTACCCTAATGCATGCTCAATAATCCAGGTAGAAAAATCTAAAAAAGCTAAGTCTGCAGTGCAGTAGTCCAAACCTTTTGAGAAATAAATTTTACCTTGATTTCACACACCCTGGCTCCATGACAGTCACATGAAACGACTCCATCTGGTGAGGCTCCCATGTATGGCCACCTTGAGTTTAACCAGCTAGTATCTGAAGTTACAAAGAAGATACGATCACCTTGATGATACTGTATTATCAAAACAAAAAAAATCATAATATTTTCAGTACATTAACTTACCTTTTTAATGGAGTTACTGTAGATCTCTGACCTACAGTGTAGAAATGCATATGACTCAACGTTAACACATACAACTCCAGCACGAATTTGGCTTTACAGAAGCTAAATATATTATTTTTAAGTAGATCCACGCACATAGAAATAACAGGGGGCTAACTAAACTTGTTGTTAGCATTAGCGATAGCGTAGTTAGCATAGGCTAATTACTAAATAAATAATACATCTCACTACTCACCCGGGCAGAAACAAGTCGACAACCATTTAAAGCTTCTTTTGATCCTAAATGGTTAACCCAAAACTCGTCCTCGCCAGTTTATTTAGGGCTTTGGCATACTTGCTGTAATCCATTCTGCTGTGTTTTGAACTGGGGAAAATCACTTCCTGCCCCGCATCTGAATTTCGCGCCACTTCCGGGTCACGTGATTGCAACCCAGCAATTGCATTTTTTTATTCTGTGTATGTAAAACTATAGGTTTAAAGCCCTCTTGTGGTCAAATAGAGTTAATACCATTGAACAAGTTCATTTAGACAAAAGCAAAACAAACAAAAAGACTGTACTTATGTAGGATCTTTCTACCTGCAAATGAAAAAACACAATTTGTACCATCAGATGCTCACACAATCATATATTTTTAGTGAGTGTGCTTAGCAGTAAACTATGATACACCATGGTCTTAGAATAAAAGTGTTGTGCAAAAAGGTTTATAATTACATACAGCATTTGGTTTTGTGTATCTTTCAATGTCTACAAAGGCAAAGCAAAGTAGGGCCCCCAAAACATATCCTGCTTAGGGCCCCCAAACGTCCAGGTCCGGCCCTGGGTATTATTTTGAAGGAGATGTTTGTTTGGAATTGGTGCTTTTAATTTTTGTGATGAGCCTCAGCAGGAAGGTGGAGTCAGTAAGCTGTATTTATTATATAATTATGATTTGATGGAGATTTGATGTTGTATTATGTCTAACAAAGTCAGATCCTCTGGACAGGTTCTTCTTTGGTGAAACCTTTTGACATTTGGAAATTGATATGTACCACAAACCCACCCACACAGACCAGTACTTGCAGTTTGACTCCCATCACCCTCTGGAACACAAGTTAGGAGTCATCAGGACTCTGTATCACAGAGCAGACAGCGTCCCCACTAACTCAGCAGCCAGACAGAAGGAGAAATCACACACAAAACAGGCTCTAGAGAAATGTGGATATCCTAACTGGGCCTTCCTGAAAGCAGAGAAGAAACCCAAACAGGACTCCAGCCAGCCATCAGGTGAAAAGAAGGAACCCAGACCCAGACCAGTGGTCGCTCTGTATGCTGCAGGAGTTTCAGAGAAACTGAGACATTTATTTTCTAAACACAACGTCCCAGTTGCTTTTAAACCCCCAAAATACATCACGGTGTTACACCATATTCTGTGACCATCATATATTGTGACCGTAGGGGGCGCTGTTGCATTTTTACACCATACTTTGCAATATCTGATAAGCGCTATCATATTCTGTGACCATCTATATTTCTATAATAGTCATGATATTTGTGATCAGATTTTACTTTGTATTCTTTGGAGGAAGGAGAGAGTCAGCTTCCTTCCTTTAAAGAATAAAAATTAACATCTGCCCACTAAAATCATGACTATTATAGAAATATAGACGGTCACAGAATACTTTGTATGATAGTGTTTACCAGGTATTGTAAAGTATGATGTAAAAATGCAGCATCGCCCCCTAGTCACAATATAAGATGGTCACAGAATATGGTGTAACAACAGCAAAAACTGGTTCATCCCAAAGGTCCAGTCCACCAGCACCAACACAGTAATATTCTGTATGTTGTTTGGTGATCAGTCTTACATCGGGGAAACTAAACAGCCACTGGCCAAAAGGATGGACCAGCACAGAAGATCAACATCATCAGGTCAGGACTCTGCGGTCTACACTCATCTCCAGGCCAGCGGTCACTCTTTCAGGGATGAAGATGTTCACATCCTTGATAGAGAGGAACTTTGGTTTGAGAGAGGAGTAAAGGAGGCCATCTTTGTGAAGAGAACCCACCCATCATTAAACAAGGGGTGGAGGCCTCCGGGTTCAACTGTCCCCTTCTTACAATGCTGTTATTGCTAGTATCACTCAGCCCTCTGTGAATAGCAAGAAGCCATCAGGGTGCTAACGATCAGTTGTAACGCTTATGGTCTTCTTTTTGCATGTGAACAGCTAGTTCTGGCTGTCAGCAGAAAACTGGATGGTCCATGACAAAGTGTCACCTATAAGACAGAGTTTCTAGTAGGGTTTATGCCTGAATAAGTCTTTTGGATAAATGACGAAACGTTTCAACAAAGAAGAATCCGTCCTGAGGACCAGACTTTAACCTTAGATCCGAATTACGGTTTTTTATTTATTTTTTATCAGGGTTGGACATAGCGTGTTTGACGGTAGTAGGGACACTATCGGACATTTTAGAGGAGATAGACAAGAAATGACGGTGTTAAAAACATCCTTAATAATAAAGACCCAGCATTCCTCAAAGGAATGCACATAACACGCCACCTTTCACGCCAAAGTCGAAATAAAATCTGCCCAAGTTCAGAAGCTGTAGTTGTGATCTCAAGATTTGCTGGGTTGAGGACAACTCTCAGCTACTACCACACCAAATTTTGGCTCAAAGGCAGTAAAACTACCGTAGTCGACTTTTAGCAATTTTTGTGTTTCCAAGGATCGGTTGGCTGTGACGGCCATTTTAAATAAGGTTGACTCCACAAGTTAATAGTAGAGGTTCCTCCAGTGATTGTTGACTGAAACCTTTAGTAAATTTTGCCGAGTAGTTCATGAGGCGTTTTGGTCATAGACATTAAAAATACCCAAAAACATGATCGCCCGCCTTCAACCTTTAGCGGTGGGTGATCAGACTCAGTGGTATGATGTCCAAGTTAATGTTTAATCAATAATATAATTTCTCTTTAAAAAAAAAATGCTAATAAATCTTTGATTTGATTTATTTGATAGGGACAGACACACATCGACATAGACAAACTGAGAAAACAGCAGTCCCATGTTTGCATCATAGTGCAATAGCAACAGCTAATTCGCAGCACTTGTCCCTAGATGGGCTTTTAAGAAGGGAATTTTTTTTTTTTTAAATTGCATGAACACCAGCTGATCACCACATCTGGCTTTTGGAACATTTATGCTAGCGCTACTACGAACACTCGTTTTTCATCAAAAACATTCATACTACTTCATAAACATGCTCAGAAACGTGTTTCCAAACGGTTAGCTATCACACTTTCATCTAAAAACACAAAAAGGTGCTGTTTTTTTAAACAAATTTACTGCTTGTTCGCCAGCTCGTAAGTCCGGAACCTCGTATGTAAGAGCGCTCGTAAGACGGGGAATACCTGTATGTATGTATGTATGTATATATATATATATATATATATATATATAT
>JBBPBX010007291.1:35140-50581 GCA_038048925.1 Garcialebias charrua | reverse complement strand
TATATATATTATGAGTATGAGGGGCCGTGTAGGACTTAAACTATTTTCCTCTCTCACACACACATCTATTGCCTCTCATTCACTATAGTATTATTCACTCACACACATCTATTGCCTCTCATTCACAATAGTATTAGTGCACACACACACACACACACACACATTTTCTGCATATTGCCTCTCATTCACTATAATATTATTCACTCACACACACATCTATTGCCTCTCATTCACAATAGTATTAGTGCACACACACACTCACATTTTCTGCGTATTGCCTCTCATTCACTAGTATTATTCACTCACACACACATTTTTTTCTTATTGCCTCTCATTCACTATAGTATTATTCACTCACACACACATCTATTGCCTCTCATTCACTATAGTATTATTCACTCACACACATCTATTGCCTCTCATTCACTATAATATTATTCACTTACACATACATCTATTGCCTCTCATTCACTATAATATTATTCACTCACACATACATCTCTTGCCTCTCATTCACTATAGTATTATTCACTCACACACACATCTATTGCCTCTCATTCACTATAGTATTATTCACTCACACACATCTATTGCCTCTCATTCACTATAGTATTATTCACTCACACACACATCTATTGCCTCTCATTCACTATAGTATTATTCACTCACACACATCTATTGCCTCTCATTCACTATAGTATTATTCACTCACACACACATCTATTGCCTCTCATTCACTATAGTATTATTCACTCACACACACATCTATTGCCTCTCATTCACTATAATATTATTCACTTACACACACATCTATTGCCTCTCATTCACTATAATATTATTCACTCACACATACATCTCTTGCCTCTCATTCACTATAGTATTATTCACTCACACACATCTATTGCCTCTCATTCACTATAATATTATTCACTCACACACACATCTATTGCCTCTCATTCACTATAATATTATTCACTCACACACATCTATTGCCTCTCATTCACAATAGTATTAGTGCACACACACACACACACACACATTTTCTGCGTATTGCCTCTCATTCACAATAATATTATTCACTCACACACACATCTATTGCCTCTCATTCACAATAGTATTAGTGCACACACACACTCACACACACATTTTCTGCGTATTGCCTCTCATTCACTAGTATTATTCACTCACACACATTTTTTTCTTATTGCCTCTCATTCACTATAGTATTATTCACTCACACACACATCTATTGCCTCTCATTCACTATAGTATTATTCACTCACACACACATCTATTGCCTCTCATTCACAATAGTATTAGTGCACACACACACATTTTCTGCGTATTGCTTCTCATTCACTATAGGGGCGGCCGTGGTGTAGTGGTAATGGCAGTCGACCCCTGATCGGAAGGTTGGTGGTTCGAATCCCGTATCCGCCCACCATGTGTCGTTGTGTCCCTGGGCAAGACACTTAACCCCGAGTTGCTCCCGGTAGGTCTGGATGGCGCCTTGCAAGGCAGGCTACCACTACCGGTGTATGAATGTCTGAATGAATGGGTGGATGGTTGGTATTGTAAAGCGCTTTGGGGCTCCTCACAGGGGGCTGGAAAGCGCTAAATAAATAAGCTCCATTTACCATTTACCATAGTATTATTCACTCACACACACATTTTCTGCGTATTGCCTCTCATTCACTACAGTATTATTCACTCACACACACATCTATTGCCTCTCATTCACAATAGTATTAGTGCACACACACACACACACACACACACACATTTTTGCCTATTGCCTCTCATTCAGTATATTATTATTCACACACACATTTTTTTGCTTATTGCCTCTCATTCAGAATAGTAATAACACACACACACACACACACACATCTATTGCCTCTCATTCAGAATAGTATTAGTTCACATACACACATTTTTTTGTCTCTTTTTGGTCTTGTGTGTGTGTGTGTGTGCGCGCGCGCGCCCACGTGTGTGTGTGTGTGTGTGTGAGATAACCAATACTAGTATGTATGAGAAGTCTGACCAGTGTGTGTGTGTGTGAATGCATATTGTCACGGAAGAGGCGGGGCATAATTTCAAGATCGGATCGCGCATGCGTGAATCTCCGGGAGGTGAGATGGAAGCAGCAGGAAGTTACAGCCGAGCACAATGATGAGCTCCAGAGAAGATTCAGCTGCAATTTTAAATAGTATTTTGTCACCAACGGATGCAACAAGTAGTGTGACGTGCGTCTTAAACGACAGAGCTCGTGTGAGTGCCCGCAGCGATTCTGTTGATACAGAATTCTCTGTTTCGTGTGCTGGAGCAGCTAGCGGCTAGCTGCTAGCCGAAGTTCAACAGTGTCACCTGGAAATCAAGGTAAACTATTTCTACACAGTAGTAAAGAGTTTGTTTTCTGAATATATAGTGTGCATTTTATTAACCCGTCTCTCGGGAGTCCGTGTACGGTTCGTTCTTTGGTTTTTCCGTTTCAGAATAAAATACTGTATACTTTTTGTTGACGTAGTTACACAGGTGTTGTGCCGAAAATTGCACCTCTTCGGTAAAACACACCCACGTTACGGAATTAGAGTTTCAGGGCACTTTCAGTATTTCGTACAAAATTCAAAGTGCTAAATCAACTCCTGAGTTTTATCATTGTCAGAGACATGTCAGAGACAACACGTTTAAAGCACTGTGTTTTGACACAATTGACATTTTTACGGAAACAAAAAAAGTCATTGTAATCAGTTGGTATTTCAAACGTGAAATAAAGAAACAGCTATGGAATTTACACTGTAAAAGTGTTAATTTTGTAAGTCCTACCGTGCACGCTCCTGTGTGTCACCGCTGATGCATAACATACGTGACGCGTCAGTGGTGACGCATAATAGATGCGACTTATAGGGCGAAGCGACATATTCATGGATTTTTCCACTTTATTGGACATAATTGGACTGATGCGACTTATAGGGCGGTGCGACTTATCGGCCGGAAAATACGGTGTACAAGAAGAATCTGAAATTCTTCCAGACTTGAGGATCCATCCTCATGCGGCTGGTATAACAGACTTCTTGCAGGAAATTATCCGTGCCTTCCGTTATTTCCTGCTGTAAGATGAAACCTTTTTTCTTAGAAAGCCTTGTGGGTTTTTTTTAACCGTACAGCTCGGTAGTCTGCTCCCCACTTGGCAGCTCCAACTGTCAGGAAATAAGACGTTTCAGGCCGCCTGCAGCGTTCGGTACCAACTGCTGGATTCAGACTGTCTCCATTTTCTTAATCACACGTCTGAATCTGAGTCACGGCAGCAAATAATAGAAATCATCAGCCTCAAGGCCTTTACACATTTTATGAAATGTGTGTGGACTTTCGCCGGTAGTTTTTGCTGCAGTTCCTGTGAGATATGTTTGAATATAATGTTTTTATGCACTGATAATTGAAGCCTGAGTTCAGCCAAGTGTGTAAAATCTTTATGAAAAGGAGCAATCAGTGATGAACCATCAAGTGCAGCTTTTAAGTTTTTACAGCTAAAATTTATCTTTAACAGCTGAAAAAAGTAAATGTCCAAAAAAAAGTCTATAACTATTTAGTATTTATTTATGTCACATCGACTTTCAGCAGCCAGAAGAGTGAAGAAACTTCATGATGTCACGTTAACCCTCCTGCTGCCCTTGGGTCAAAACCACCCAGGAAGCCTCAGTACTGGGTCATTTTGACCCAAGGGCAGCAGCAGGTTTGATAAAAATATAAATCTTTGAAGGAATACATATCACCTGCCACCTTCATTTCTAAAGTTTTCAACAAAGATCAGTTGGTCTTCACAGTAAGTGTTTGGGATGACTGAAAGCTACTACCACACCAAATTCTGATCCGATCGATTAGCTGTGGCGGTCATTTTGAATTAAATTTGACTTAGCTGTACGCCTAATTATTGGTTTATGAAATTTCCATTGAATTCCGTCCAGTGGTTTCAAGATATTTTGCTAACAGAGTTGATTGTAAGGGTCCTTTGTAAGGTTTCAAGAAATAAGGCTCCCCTTATAGATGGCTAATAAACAGTTTATGTACTGTATATGTTATTAATTCCTCTATAGACACTTTATTAATCATTAATAACTGTTTATTATGCACTATTTAAGGGTGACAGAGAGACAAAACTCATTAGTTTCTTGCCAAATAGTGAGCCAAATCTATTCACCTACTATATATTTCCTTTAGAGTTGTTATATTAAATATTTCAGACTTAGTTACTACCTTGTAAGCACAATAAGCATTAATTAATTGTGCTGCACTTTTCCTAGACCTGTCTAAAGCTTTTGACACAGTGGATCGTAACATCTTGTGTCATAAGCTCTCAGAAATAGGTTTCTCAGATCACACCACTGGTTGGTTTTCTAATTATCTTTCCGATCAGAGGCAATGTGTTCAACATAACGGTACTTCTTCCGGTTATTTAACAGTTAAAAATGGTGTACCACAAGGCTCAGTCTAAAGCCTCGGATATAGTCGCGCTTTGGTCCGCAAGCTGGAGCGCGCTTGCTGCGCGCACACTGTGCATGCGTTTATAGTGTGGCACGGCAGCGCATGGCAAAGTGCTGTTCTTTTACTGACCAGCAGGTGGCAGTACCCTCTAAAACCTGTGCATATGTTGCAAGAAAGGGTGTAGAAGAAGAAATCTACCATAGAAGAAGAACTGTTTGAAATCACACAACAAAAACCAATGGCTTTCCGCTGGCTCGGGGAATTTAATACATTTGAATCACATAAAAAACATTCCTCCATGCGTCGCAACGCCGTTTCCACGACCACAGCGGCGCAGACAGCTGCAGGCTCTGGCGTGAAGGCTGTCGGTGAGGTCCCTAAAAGACCTGTCAATCAATTCAGCGCGCACTAGCTTGCGGAGCTTCAAAATCTGGGAGGTGCACGACCACGCGCGAAACCAACGCGCTGGCCAAAGCGCGGGGGCGGGGACTTCGCGATTGCGTCACTTTGGCCGCACGCCCTATGCGACGCGTCAACTATATCCTAGGCTTTAGGACCAACCCTTCTTACAATCTACATAGGTAATGTAGGTCAGAGCATCCCTGATGCATCCTTACATTTCTATGCTGATGACACAGTTGTTTACTGTCGAGCTAAAACAGTTGCTAAGGCTTTCCAGCTTTTGCAATCTGCTTTTGACATCATCCAGTCAGATTTGTTCCGTCTCAAACTTGTCCTAAATGTTGATAAAACCAAAGGGATGCTTTTTTCAAATAGGAAGTCGGTCCCAGCAGTTCTTCCTCTGATTTTATCCTCAAATGGTGTCCCTATTGAGTTTGTTGATTCCTATAAATATTTGGGTATCCTGGTCGATTCACATCTCTCTTTTAAACTCCACGTGGAAAACCTAGTAAAGAAACTGAAAGTTAAACTGGGTTTCTTTTTCAGAAACAGATCATGTCCAACACTGAATGTTAGGAAACATCTTGTATCTGTGACTTATCTTCCCTCCATTGATTACGGTGACATTATCTACATGAATGCTCCTAAAAGCACCCTGCAGATGTTGGATGCTGTCTATCATAGTGCACTAAGATTCATAACTGGCTGTGATTATCGTATCCACCACTGCACCCTGTATTCACTGGTTAACTGGACATCATTAACTTCACGCAGACTCTTCCATTGGTACATTTTCATCTTTAAATCACTTCTTGGTCTGCTGCCTTCATACATCTCCTCCTACATGTCTTTGCGTGAGTGCAGCTACAGCGTGCACGCTCTCAGGACATGATTACCTGCAGTGTTCCGTCAGTGAGGACTGCTCCGCTCCTGCTTCCTGGAATATCTTACAAAAAGATCTGAAGCTCTCGGCCTTGACCTCTCTTAATGGTTTTAAGAATCTGTTGGAATCCTGGCAGAAACCAATGCCGACATGTTCCTGTTTTTGATTTTCTACATCTACCTTATAATGTTTTGCTACTTTGTTACTTTGTTTTAATTTGTTTTTAAAAAAATCTGTATTTCTCTCTTATGTTTGTCTATTGTTGATTGTTTAAGGAAATTCTACTGTAGCTGTTGTCATCATTCTTTGTTTGTAGACAGGTCTCTCTTGTAAATGAGTCCTAGAGGCTCAATGAGATTAACCTGACTAAATAAAGGTTGAATTAATTAATTAACCTATTTCTTTAGTATATAATATTGTCTTTATCACTGTATTATAAGTATTTACAACTGATATTATATCCTAAAAAAAAAGTTTACAAATGCTGTCTGTTAGCCCTCAGAGTAAAGTTGAGGATGACTCTCAGCTACTACGACACCTAATTTCAACTTAGTATCTGTAAGTCATTAACAGTAACCACATTTGTGTTTGCCAAAGCTGATTAGTTGTGATGGCCATTTTGAAATGTTAATGTTAATGTTGACATACATCCAAAAAATACTTAAGTATTTTTAAATACGGTGACTCCATTATCGTCTAATTAATTAATTATAATCATAGGCGGATGATCATCATCAACACCTGCCCTGGAAACTCTAAACAGCTCTTCTCCACAATAACTCGTCTGCTTAATCCCATTAAACAAACTCCTGAGGACTCTGCTCAAAAATGCAACCTGTTCCTTTCGTCATTTAAAAACAAAGTTGACACTATCAGATCTCAGCTCCACAACCTCCCTGTTCTCAGTGTGCCATCTACCCGTCTGCATTCTGGGACCCTGAGCAGCTTTGATGAAGTTGTTCAGAGTGAGGTGGAGTCCATCATCAAGAAAATGAAGCCCTCATCCTGCGCCCTGGATCCTTTCCCCTCGTCTCTCATAAAAACCAATCACTCTGCAATAAGCCCATTAATCACTCAAATAATAAATCAGTCTCTACAATCTGGTCATGTTCCACTGCCTCTAAAAACTGCCATCATTAGGCCTCTTCTGAAAAAATCTAATTTGGATCCCGACATTTTTTCTAATTACCGCCCAATTTCACACCTCCCTTTTCTGTCTAAAGTGCTGGAGAAAGCTGTTGCTGCTCAGCTGCAGGACCACCTACAACAACACTCCCTGTATGAGAAGTTCCAGTCTGGATTCAGGGTGGCTCACAGTACTGAGACTGCATTGCTGAGAGTTACTAATGATGTCCTCTTGGCTGCTGACACTGGCTCTCCCTCCATCCTTGTCCTCCTTGACCTCACTGCAGCCTTCGACACTGTGGACCATAGTATCCTCCTCCACCGTCTTCATGTGGAGGTCGGTCTCTGTGACACTGTCCTGGACTGGTTCAAATCTTTCCTCTCCAATAGGCTGGAATGTGTTAGTCTTGGCAACGCCACGTCCCAGACAGTCTGTGTCTCCTGTGGTGTCCCTCAGGGGTCGGTTCTGGGGCCCCTGCTGTTTTCCCTTTACATGCCTTTAGGTCAAATTATTAATCAGTTCAACATTTCTTTTCACTGTTATGCCGACGATACACAGCTTTACATCAGGACTGGAGCATCCTCATCTTCCGCCTTGTCATCTCCATCTTCACTCACTGCCCTCTCTGCCTGCCTGGAGGACATAAGGGCATGGATGAATCAGAACTTTCTTCAATTAAACTGCTCCAAGACTGAGGCCATACTGATTGGCACCCCTCACCAGGTACAAACATCTCCTATAACAACAATTTCCTTTTCTGGACAAGACATCCCCCTCTCCACCTCTGTTACAAATCTTGGAATAAAAATGGACTCTCATCTTACATTTGAAAATCACATTAAGCTTCTGTTTAAAACTTGTTTCTTCCATCTTCGAAACATCTCCAGACTTCGCCCATCCCTAGCTTTTTCCGATGCTGAGAAGCTCGTCCATGCTTTTGTCTCCTCCAGGCTCGACTACTGCAACTCCCTGTTTATTGGAATCCCTGGCAAATACCTTCAGAAGCTTCAATATATTCAAAACAGTGCAGCTAGGATCTTGTTGAGAGTTCGTAAATTTGAACATATTACGCCCATTCTACATAACCTCCATTGGCTTCCTGTCGCCTACAGAATTCAGTACAAAACTGCTCTCATTACACATCAATGCTTACATGGAACTTCACCAGATTATCTAAAGGACATTCTTATTCCATACTCATCCACCCGATCTCTGCGGTCACAGAACAGTAATCTCCTTCACATTCCGAGAACCAAATTAAGGACCATGGGAGACCGGGCTTTCAGTGTGGCTGCCCCCCGCCTGTGGAACTCTCTTCCTGACTGCCTGAGAGCCCCACAGTCACTGGTTGACTTTAAGAGCGGCTTGAAGACCTTTCTTTTCAACCGAGCATACTCTGCCTCCTCATGATTCTACCTTTGATCTTAGTTGATACTGTTATTGATTTTACTTGTTTTATTACTTGTTTTATTGACGTTTAAATTCTGTTGCACTTTGTAGCCCTTTGAGATTTTCATTAATGAAAAGTGCATTATAAATTAAATTCATTATTATTATTATTATTATTATTATAAAGTCAGCACATCAGTTCAGGAACATATTCAATTACTTCATTTTTAATATACTTTGTATCTGCTTCCGTTGTAATCTTTTTCAGTTCAATCTGGGAATTTTTTTAATTTCCCTTTTATATCCACTAGAGCTTTTCTAACCCTTCTTGTCGGTTACCTTTTTTTAGAAATAGAGCAAAATACCAACATACATCACTTCAGAGGAAGGGGTCCTCATCCCAAAATGAGGCACTGAAATAGTAAATGCAAATCCACTAAAATGGTTCCTCCTCCTGAGTACGATCCAGCAGGGATGACAACATAAACAATGGTGCAGTTAGTTGTTCAAACCAGCTGCACGGAGCTATTGTTAGGATTAGTGGGGTAATCTCAGGGCTGGAAACGCTCTGAGTGGAGACACCTGATCACAGACAGTGGATAAGTACTTGTTCCTCTTTTATTCCGCACTATAACTGCGAGCAGCAATCGTCAATGTTTCATTTATTTTATGTTGTATTGTCCCACATCTGTGCATTATTTTAAACACTCGGTTAAAACTTTGGTTTAATTATGTCTTTTCAGAGTAAGATTGTGACCAAAAATCAGAGAACAAAGTGCAAGAATTTGAAAACAGAAACAATTTAGGGGAAAAAATAAAATAAAAAAGAAAGAAAGGGAAATAGACAAAAAGAATTAAGAAGCACGAGCTGCATTTGTCTGGATGGGCATGCCTGCAGAGCTTGGCAGGAGTCTTGACTCTGACAGCAGCTGCGGCCTCAGTTTTATATCTTAAGGTGGTGCCTTGACTCCACACCAGTTCCTTCCTCCTTCTCCTTTCAATCAGAGGGGACCATAAATTATTGTCAGCTGTAATCACAGCTGTCCATTGTGGGCCTGCTGAGGGCTCCCAGCCTGTCCTGGTGCATCACGTCACACTGAGCGGTGGCACTTCTGACATGGGCAGTAAGATGGACCTGCAAGCAGGTCGAGACACTTCACAAAAGTTGAGAAGAAGCTGCCAAAAAATATCAGAAGCAGGTGGAAACAAACCGCAGGGTTAAAGCAATCAATTTGTGTTTTAAGGGACAGTTCATGTAGAAATGACAACTTTCATCATGATGCAACAGGATTAGTTCATGAAAATGTCCACATGGTTTGACTGCTCTACAAACACCTGTCACAATTAAATTGTCATAAATGAGATGTCTAACATGCATAAATTCTTTTAATTATCCTAAATGGTTACAAAAACAATGTGTGTTCACTTCTGTGATTTAATTCCATTTAAATCTTGACCAAAATAATAAAAAACCTATTGAAGTTTCACTTCATGCTTTTTGTAGCTCTTTTCCCTGAAGTTACAAAATACACAAAGTGGGTTTCCCCTCTTTCTCCTGTGCACAACATTCATCTGGTTCCTTTTGGCAAGCTGCATGCGTAGTTGTGGTACAGTGTGTGTGTGTGTGTGTGTGTGTTTTCACGACAGCGCTGTTATTTTCCCGTGAAAACTCACAGCATGCGGTGGCACACCAACCCCTGGCAAGACATCGCTGTCAGACCTGATCAGCAGGGAGCAGCCTTCCATTTCAATTAGCTTTGCCTGTCCAAGAGCAGGGCCAGGAGCACCGGCGCACAGCCACACAGGCGCCCGGCTGAAGGAACAGCAAGGAGAACAGGTGGGACAAGTGCAGAGCGCTGCAGAAGTAAGCCCCAAAACTCCAAGCAGGGACTGAAATACCCTCCACTGCTGTGCAGTAAAGTCCCTCTGCAGCAGAAAAGGCCCTGGCATCACACGTCACAGTAAACAGAGGCAGGCTCTATGGAAACGCGACCATTTGGCACTAAAGCGCGGGATGAGATATGGCACCAGTGAGGCAGATAATTCCCTGAATAACTATCACCGCCGCATGTACTTGTACAGCGATGAAAAGTCAGAGTTTATGTGTGTGTACAAGAAGTGGGGGAGAAAACCCATATATAGTTACTTTGGAAACAACACACTACAGTTTATATGTCACTAATCAAGAGACAAATTAGAGTCAGTTTGGAGAACCTATACGGTGGTGCTGAAGGGGCTCGAGGAGCGCTGGGAGTGAAAAAAGTGTGGCAGCTACGCCTCGAGGCTGTTTGTTACAAATGCCACATCCAGGTGGGATTTGCAGCGTTGCACCCAAGCCAGCATCCTTCTCTCAGTGGAGAGGGCCCGACGTGGAGGATGGTAAACACGAGCAGCTGTAACACCAGCACAAGCTGCGTGCATGTGCTTGATTAAGGGATTTCATGTGTTGAAACGGCTGCAAGGAAGTAATGTTTCAATAACCTATTTCAGTACGTGATAACTCTCGGCTTTCAGAGAACTTTTAGCAGATTCTGTTCATGAGCAGCAACATATGCTTAAAGTTCAAACCACCGAAAACGTTAAGCTCACAGCTTGTATCAAAGTACCATTCTAAACACTTTGTACTTTTATGTGTTGACATTCACAGGGTGAAGTCAGAAAACGACATGTGTGGTGCACACCTTTGATTTTCTAATCTAGACTTGGCCTAACAAAGATAAATATGCCTTGCTCTGTTTAGCATCACATGCTGAAAGGGCCATTGTTGTAGGTTATATATAGCCTATAAAAATCATATTCATATATATATAAATATATATACACATAAATTATATATAAGTATAATTACAACTTTGAACAAATTAATAAAGCACATCCAATACTGAGTGGAGAACTGACTCCAAATGAGATAAACTGCGTCCTCATGTAAATGGGTTCTTTAAATGACATCAAGCGACTAAAACATGCCTCTCGTGTTGCTTTTTAACTAATTTGATGATGCTAATACAGATAGAACCTTGCCAAAATGTAATTGCCTAAAAATCTGAGGTTTTCTATCAAACAGTTGTTATCTTTTTGACTCAAATGGCCTAAAGCCACAACAGCAGAACAAGAACATAGCAGTAAAACCTGTTGTTGGGTTAATGATGTGCAAATACTTATGCACACATTAACTTATACTACCGGTACAGTACTTGAATGCAGTTATCAAAGTGACAAAAAAGAAAAAGACAGTTAAAATAAGTACAATTATTGTGGTCACCTCTCGAGTTCATTCAACCTTTATTTAGACAGGTTAATCCCATTTAGCCTGGAGGACTCATTTACAAGAGAGACCTAATTTCAACAAAGAATAATGACAACATTGGACAACAATGACAACAATAGACAATCCTAAAAAAGGCATACCATTTTTCTTTTTCAAATTAAAATAAAATGGCAAAAAAGTAGCAAAAACAGCTAGATTGTAAGGCGAACATAGAAAACTAAAAACAGGAACATGTCTGCATTGGTCATTGCCAGGAATTCAACAGATGTTTAAAGCCATTTAGAGAGGTCAAGGTCGAGAGCTTCAGATATTTTTTGCAAAATATTCCAGGAAACAGGAGTGGAGTAGGAGAAGGCCCTTTTGCCAAGTTCAGACCGCACTGAGGGGACACTGCAGGTAATCATGTCTTGAGAGCGCACGCTGTAGCTGCACTCACGCAAAGACATGTAGGATGAGATGTATGAAGGCAGCAGACCAAGAAGAGATTTAAAGAGGATAATGCACCAGTTTGAGAGTCTGTGAGGTTAATGATGTCCAGTTTACCAGTGAATACAGGGTGCAGTGGTGGGTATGATGATCACAGCCAGTTATGAATCAGTGCACCATGATAGACAGCATCCAACATCTGCAGGGTGCTTGTAGCGTTCATGTAAATAATGTCATCGTAATCAATGGAGGGAAGGAAAGTCACAGATACAAGGCGGTTCCTAGCATTCAGAGTTAGACCGGATCTATTTCAGTTTCTATTTCTATTTCAGTTGTTTGTAATCGTCCAAACCCAGGTGTAACGTCTCGTTAATTTCATAAATGCACTGAAGAAAATGTATAATGATTTTATCTGTTCTGAACATGGTGGTCCTCATGAGTGTTACGGTAGTTTTGTGTTTCATGCCACCAAGACTCCATCACGGTTGTTGTCTTTAAACATTTGCTTTATTTTTGGTGTAAATACAGATCTATTTACAGAAGAGGAGGCAATTCAGTCATTCCTTTCTAATAAGCCAAAAACACAGACACAATTGTGTGATTTTTAGGTATAGGGATGACTTTATCCTTCCCTTTTTTATTTTATTTTGAAGTACACTGGAATCAAAACCACGGTTCACTTTCAAGCAATGCCAACTTCTGTAAACCTGCTGCTCTTCTGCAGCCCTGGTCCCATATGCATCCTGTTCAGTCCATATGTAACTGAGGATGTGACTATCTCTTTGTTCTTTTGCCATTTAAACAAACAAACAAAAAAATCTGTTTTAGTTTTGGTACATTATTTATGTAACCTGAATTTGACCCAACTTACAGTCATGGTTAAAATAAAAGACACACTTTTTCAAATTTCAAAGTTTTATGTACCAGAATGTGATCAAAGAAGAGATTGCAAAATGATTTTTGCTCTAAAATTAGATGCAACAGCAGATAATCACATTATACTTTTGTCATGTTCATAATAAGATAAAACAAAAACTTGATGTAGCATACAACTTTAACAGTAGCTTGAAACATCCAGTTGCTGTGTGATCTTATCAGCCTCCCTGTTTATTGTGGAGGGGTCCAGTGAGGTCACATTAAAGGACTTCAGTCAGGATGAGACGAGCACCGAAGTGAACAAGCTAGATTGTCTTGAACAATCCAAACACTTAAATACCAAATGTTTTAAGGTTGTGGCGATAGTACCTTTATTATTTTAAATGACTCAACTGCTTGAACAGGCTGACACGTAGACTCATCAAGCATGGCAAAGACTTTTTTGAGGGTGAAGTTGCAGAGATTTATTTATTTTTAATCTCTGAGGTTATTTGATTTTCCATCATAGAATGAAGTTCTCCAGATTGTTTGAAAATGACATTTTGGTGATGGCCACATTCATGGGTAGCCAGTTTTGCTTCTGTCTCTTTTCGGCATTGCATTCGGTGCAGACCTGAAAATTTTTAACACTTCAGCTTTAATGAAAGTGCTCAGACCTGCTGATGAACATTTAATCAAATATAGTTGATCATCAGCACTTGGATGCCACTTAGACCCAACGTTTATAAAGTTAAAGACAGTAGTTACTTAACTTTTAAGACTCTTCCTCTGTACAGTACTTTTGGTTATTTTTGTGAGTATTTTGTAAGTTCTGGATGTTTTCTTTCCATCTTTCATGGATTTTATTCTGAAAGACTATTTTTTTTACCATCACTGTTTGATTTAACTTTGACTGTTGAGAACAAGAAAAAATGTATACTTAAGACCACTGCGGTAGAATGAAAAACAAAAAACTCAGTAGGTAAAAAGGTATTTATCAAAAGTCGAATCATCTCTGTTCATGACAAATTTTCCAATATTAAATCTATTTTCTATGGGTAGAAGGTGGAAAGCATTGCAGTTTAAATTTAAACACCAAACCTACTGGAAACCAGCCTGGTTAAAACCAGACCCTTGTCCTTCACTTCGCTTCGTACTAGGGTCTGGACTTTCTCCATAGAGAAACGATTCTTGCTGGAGGCGTGGCCTCTGCCTGAGGAACAAAACCATTGGATCTTAGAAAAATTTTGAACAGGGAAAGCATTCTGCTCCCTCCCCCTCTGTGCTCTGCCGAACTTGACTTCAGCTCCGCCTCCTGCTGCAGTCTCTCGCTGCCGCTGCATATTCTGTGTTTATATGTTAATAAAACGTTCTAATAAAATAAAATAAAACCATGTAGCGCTGGTCCAGCACACCAGAAGACCAGAAAATATGCAGGGACTCGGGCAGCAACGTAAAACCCTAGTTTAATTCTCTCGTGACAACCTCAGTCATTTCCTTATTCTTTGCACTCAGCGGAGAGAGAGGAGGAGGAGGAGGAGGGAGGAGGGAGCGATCACTTGACTTTTGGCCAAAAAAACAAAAGAAAACTCCAGATAAGGGATTAAGAAGGGGAATTTAATACATTTGTGTCACATATAAAACAGTCCTGCATCGCTTTGCATCGCTTTGAATGAGAACATGCGGCTGCTCGCTGGCTGCGCGCTGGGACAGGTGGGGGCGTGGGTTAGGGGCCAAAAACTCTGCCCCTTCTGTTCTCTGATTGGTCCGGTCAAAAATCAGCCGGAGAAATCGTTGTCTATGGGAGAAGTCCCAGACTGAGCAGTGAAGGGAAATGAGAATTGAGCGGAGCTGTGCAGGAAGGCGAGGGCCAGGCTAACTGGAAACTAAAGACAGAAAAAAACTTTGCAAGAAGATGAACATGCAAGACTTTTGGAAAGAAGGAACACTTAAAGAGACAGTGGACAAAGACCAGCTGAATCAGAGACAGAGGACAACGACCAACTGAATCAGAGACAGTGGACAAAGACCAGCTGAATCAGAGACAGAGGACAACGACCAACTGAATCAGAGACAGTGGACAAAGACCAGCTGAATCAGAGACAGTGGACAAAGACCAGCTGAATCAGAGACAGTGGACAAAGACCAGCTGAATCAGATATAGAGAACAAAGACCAGCTGAATTGGAGACAGAGGACAAAGACCAACTTAATCAGAGACAGTGGACAAAGACCAACTGAATCAGAGACAGAGGACAACGACCAACTGAATCAGAGACAGTGGACAAAGACCAGCTGAATCAGAGACGGAGGACAAAGACCAACTTAATCAGAGACAGTGGACAACGACCAACTGAATCAGAGACAGTGGACAAAGACCAGCTGAATCAGAGACAGTGGACAAAGACCAGCTGAATCAGAGACAGAGGACAAAGACCAACTGAATCAGAGACAGTGGACAAAGACCAGCTGAATCAGAGACAGTGGACAAAGACCAGCTGAATCAGAGACAGAGGACAAAGACCAGCTGAATCAGAGACAGGAGGACAATGACCAACTGAATCAGAGACAGTGGACAAAGACCAGCTGAATCAGAGACAGTGGACAAAGA
>JBBPBX010007291.1:0-23918 GCA_038048925.1 Garcialebias charrua | reverse complement strand
CGTGTAAAAAAACGGCGCTAATTTTAAACTATTTTTGAGAGGAATTTTCATTCATTTAACATTGTTTTAGCAAAAACGATCATAGTTCAATCTTAAAATATATATATGTTGTGCCTTTTTATGGAAAGTTCAAAGATGATGTCAGGGGAGCTTTAAATTTCCCTTCTTCACCCCAGATCTGGTTTAATGACCTCAATTTGTCCCGAAGGTAAACGCCCCTTTCCTGCGGAGCTGGGCTGCAGCCGCTCAGGGTGGACGCTCGAGTAGGAAGTCTCAACCGTCTGCGGACAGTGCGCACAGTTTCCGCACGAACTGAGGTCTGTGCGAGTCTTTAGAAACTAGGAACCACAAGTAAACCTGCAGTCCGACAAAGTGTAACTATAGAGCAATAAGATGCTTAAGACGCAACTTGGTCGTTTAGAGATCTGTATGTTCTGAATTTGACAAGGAGGAACATGATAAATTATACATGTTTTTATTAAACAATCCCGTTAAAGCTGTTACAAACATTTCTCACATTAGTGTCTTATATAAATGTTACGACAATAAAGTATTTTTATGTATTTTTTTATGTGTCAGCTTGTAGCACAGCTTTTTACAGGTTATTTTAGGCATTTCCTCCAGAAGTAATGCATTAATGCATGGTCACACGTCTGTCACTGTGGACTCTGTGGACACTTGGCTTCCCTTAATTCTGCCAGTCTGCTGAACAATTAAAGCAGGACCTCCCCACCACCTTTGCAGGAGTGGCATGCCGTGTAACGAGTTTATGGCGTACAATCTGCATCCATGTGCGCGAAGGTCCACAGGCACTCCTGGTTTTTATTCCTACGGAGGTCGAAGAACATGCAGCATCAAATGTTGTATAATTATAGCACATTTAGACCCAAGCTGCCACAGTGACTCACTAATTACATACTTTGGTGTGGTGCTCGTCGTCCATTTCAAGCAGGCTGCTGATGATTTGACTAGACATTCTGCTCCAAAGCTGGGAACCAAAAAATAAAAATGCTGCCCCATTTTTTTCCACATTCATGCTCATTTGGAAATTTTCCAACGTTTCCAGTGTGTGTTTTCCTTAAATTACGGTAGTTACCACGTCCTCACAAGCACCTGAATGCAACTGGTTACATTAATCAGCTGACAAACACACTCCTCCAGTAGATTACGCTTCTTCGTTTCTTTTATTCTCTGCACAACGGACTTCAGCGCCGAGCAGCTGAGCCTGAGAGCCACACTAAAGAAGGAGTCCACACATAATTCTTCAATACCTGACATCCATTTTTCTTTTATGCCACCATTTCTTTCGTCACGTCTCTTTGTGTTGCAGTTTAAGTCGTGCTTTGTCCTCTTCTTTTACTTTAGCATCAATTGAGTTGAAGGTTACTAATGCCACCTCTCTGGGTAGTTAAATAATAGACCCATAGAAACTCATTTTTGAAAAAAAGGTAGTTTTCTGGCTCAGAAATAATTGTCTTTGTTGGATTCCTAATCAAAACACATCAGATGTGAAACCCCAAGTCATGAAATACTAAGACAATTTTTTGAGTACTGTACAAGTCAAAATGGTTTAGCTAATAATCCTATATGACTGGAGTTTTTAAGGTTGCATAATGGCATCAAATTACAAGTATTTCTCTCCAGCTCTACCTTTTTACTTTTAAATTTCCAAAGTTGTCTGTAAAAAAATATACCTATAATTAAAAATACCCTGATGCATGCTCAATAATCCAGGTAGAAAAATCCAAAAAAGCTAAGTCTGGTCCTCTGGACATAAAAAAAAAACAGCCAAAAAAAAAAACAGACTTACGGTAGCTTTTTTGGATAATTAAAAATAATTAAATTTTGTGAAAACAAGACCAAAGTGGAGATGTTTGACCATAGTGTACAGCTTTATTTTGTGCAGCTTATCATCATATACATCTTAGCATCTGTCATGTGTGGTGGTGTAGACACAGGATGTGGACTTTTGAATCCTCCATGAATTCCTCTTTGTGCAAAAATACTCAAAGTCAAATGTCAGAGTTGCCAAGAAAGCTGATAAATGATGGGTTGGACTTGGAGTTTTCCTAGACTGCTTCTGGATAAAGGAAATTAAAATACTTCACGTGTCAGAGAGTCAGAGTCAGAGATTCTTTATTGCCATTCGCACCCCATGTGGTACATGTGGTGGAACAAAATTATGTACACAGGGTCCCGGTTACATCCAACACTAAAATGTAAAAGAAAAACAGTAATAATGAGTAATAAGAAGTAATAAATAATATAATAATAAGTAAGTAAGTATAAGTAGTAATAAGTAACAATAGTGTTACTGTTCATCTGAGGTTTTGTTTACCAGATTTCAGGAATTCAGAAGGACCAGATGATTTATTATACATTCTGTCACACAAAAGCCAAATCCTTTCTCAAACCCTATTGTCAGAGGAAGCCATAGATTTGCTGTGAATAAACTGATAGTTCACCTTTTGGGGGACTTGTCACCTCGGTCTGAAAGCAGAAAAGAGTTTTCTCGTGATACGCAGATGATTTTTATTTTGTTTAATTTTATTTCATACTGGAAATAAGGCAGCAGTGGGGGACTGGTGGTATTTCCAGGCTTTGCCCCCACCTTGACACATGCTTGTTTCTTTTTATCAGTGCCTTAAAGAATCCCCTTTCATCTGTTGTGCAGAGCATCATCCGCTTCTCACATCAGCTTTTTGTTTCTGCTCGTTCACCTTCCTGTTCTTTCATATTCTGCATTTCCTTTCCATTCTGATTCCCTCCCCCCTCCCTCCCATGTTAGTCCTGTGAAACTTGTTAATTAAATTGTCTGATTGAAAGACCCCAGGGGAACAATGTTTAATCGATGAGCACAAATAGATGACTTTTATTCTACATCACCACATTTGTCCTTTTTTTTTTACCCGTTTGAAGGAATTGTGAGCACTGGCACTTGGCCAATAACAAAGAGGCCATCTAAACAGCACAGGAGCAATCTTGGTCAATCACACAACTCCATAACAATCTCTTTCACACAGAAGTGGCAGTCATAGAAAATAAATTGTTTCCCTGCTGCTTCCTGCCTCGCTTTTGGTATCAGTGCCTAAAATGTCCCCATTTTTATCTTTATCTTTTTTTTTTGTTGTTGCCATCTCTCTCGGGTTCTGTTCGGCTCTTTTTATGCTGTTAAGTCTGCTAAATCGGTAATTATAAGAGATTCTGCAAAAGATTTAATGAGTAAGATGGAGAAAGTACCATTTAAGTGGCGTTTTATTATTTTTTAAGCCAGACTGATGCTACCTGCATTTCACAAGAGGCAGGGGCGAGGTTAAATGCAAATGAAGTGCCCAACTATGTGCAAAGAAAGAAAAAACAGATCAAATATTTATGCATTAGGACTGGCAAGAACACGTGTGCACAGTAGTGAGACAGAAGGGGGTCTGGCCTTTCCTCGGCTGCAGGCGGTATCCTGTTTCACCCAGCTGTTCTTTCACCCCTGCAGCTAACTCTGTGTTTGACCTCCACATCTCCAGCAACAGTCTGATCCAGCCGCCTCCAAAACCTCAGCAGCACCCACAGTATCACAAAAACGCTAATTAACAAAGGAAGCATGAGCGTGAGTCATGATTTTTAAAACATGCAGCCAAAATGGCCCAAAAGCACCAGGAGTCATCTTCAGAGACCGAATGTGCGCTGTACACAACAAAAGGGCACTTGGCTTGATGTTTTGTTCAAATGTGTTTCGCTTTATAGTTGCATGTAAGTAAACTTCACAAAACAAATAGAAGCCAAGACTTTTGTTTCCGTGATGAAGCGGTGTCGACCTGCTCACAAAATGAAGTAAAACATAGCTCAGTTTTTGGCTTTCAGACAATGACTCTGCATGTAAAGGGCAAAGGTCACCGGAAATATGCTCAAAAACACAGCAGACTGTGTCTACTGCAGAGGGTAAAAGTAAAAGTGTTTCAGAAATCTTGTGTTTTCTGCTCAGATGCTTAGAATGAATATGGCTCAGCACAATGAGCTCAATTTGCAATTCCTTTAATTAGTTATTTACTTTAAAGTTAATTTAGCCAGCGCAGCCAATTAGACCTTCTGTTATGTCTGTTACACGCAGCTTTCTCAGTTTGTTGTTTTATCTTTTTATTTGTATAATTTGTCCACTTTTTATTGCTTCGCTGTCATGTTAAGCTTTGCAGACATGATTACGTCTCAAAAACTAACGAGGAACATGAGAACACCTCAGCAGCTTCGAACGCAGCTCGACGATGAGGCAGCTCTCCAACAGCAAAGTGTTGTTTTGTCAGGTATTGTGTGACCACCTTGATTCTGGCTGTAAGCATGCAAACATGGATTAATTACCTCATTGGTTTTGCAAGCACTTAGTCTTAACCCAACATTAGTGAAGGGAAAGGACAGTTTGTACAATCGTTAGGACGTTCTTCTAAGAAACACAAATGTCAGCCTTAAATGGAGGAGGGAAAAAAAATCAAGAGATCTTCAACATCACCTGGATTCCTCTGGGTAACACGTAAATGTCTAAGCTAAATGTCAAAATATTAAATAGTTGTAAAAAAAAAAAAATATATATATATATATGTATATATATATATATATATATATATATATATATATATATATATATATATATATATATATATATATGTATATATGTATATATATATATGTATATATTATATATATATATATATATATATATTATATATATATATATATATATATATATATATATATATTATATATATATATATATATATATATATATATATATATATATATATATATATATATATATATATATATATATATATATATATATATATATATATATATATATATATATATATATATATATATATATATATATATATATATATATATATATATATATATATATATATATATATATATATATATATATATATATATATATATATATATATATATATATATATATATATATATATATATATATATATATATATATATATATATATATATATATATATATATATATATATATATTGTATATATATATGTATATATATATATATATATATATATATATATATANCTGGACCAAACTGTGGACCAGTCTCAATGCTTAAAGCCAGGCTTTAAGATTAAAAAAAGACCAATAGTTTAAAAAGGTACAGCAGTGCAATTAAACTCTGAACCTTCTGACAATGTGACTCCTCAGAAAAGATACATTTTATACCTACTATAAATATTGTTTGTTGCAAATTGTTTTTAGAGAATGCGCAACGTTGACTTTTGAGTCTTCTGCGTTCAGTTGTAAAGTTTTCGCTTTTGGATTTACAGCCTTATAATTATTTACTTTGCGTGTATTTATTATGTGCTTAAGCAAAATAGAGTAATTGCGTGATAAATGTTTCGAAGAACCAGAATGAGAATGAGTTATAGGTTATTAATAATTGCAAAATCGTTCTAAGAAACAACAAGGCAGCAGGAAAGACACGACTTAGAGCAGAAACACAACTAAGAGAAAAATACAATTAAAAAATCACAAAGAAAAACAAAATATTAAATCAAAACATTAATCTGCCTATTATGAAAAATATTTTTTTTAAAGCCTCTTCTGCAGAAAGTCTGAAGAATGCTTTTATTGTGTTCACTCCAGCTTATGATTGTGTTCATTTAACTTTTTGTGCTAAAAAATAAACTTGTAAAAACAACTGTGTTGTCATGGATTTTATTTTTATCTTTAAATGTGTTCTCCCACAAAATTGTGTCTTACTCCAAAAATTGTCCTTTTTTTCTCAGTACAGTATTGTTTTTCCCCATATGTCTTGGGTTTAAATATTTCAGTTGTTCTGGATGTTTTTGTATTGCGTATTTTTACTGAGCACAAAATGACTTTGATATTGTGTTATTGTTATAGATTGAGTCAGAGTGCACGGGGTCACTGTGGGCTAATATGATTTAATAAATGTGAATCATCATGAAAGGCAGCCAGTTGGAAGGAAGCAAGAGACAAAGTCAGGCTGCAAACTGCATAGCAAGTTTAATAACAAGATTAAACCATTTGTAAAGGACAGATCTCAAATAGAGACCTTGCCTTGACTTGATATAACTCTGAGCTATGTACTCTGTACTTAAGAGGACCAGGCTGCATTACAAAGAGACTTGATACTCACTTACAGGTGCTGGTCATAAAATTAGAATATCATGAAAAAGTTTATTTATTTCAGTAATTCCATTCAAAAAGTGAAACTTGTATATTATGTTCACTCATTACACACATACTGATATATTGTATTTCAAGTGTCTATTTCTTTTAATGTTGATGATTATAACTGACAACTAATGAAAAGCCCAAATTCAGTACCGGTATATCAAAAAATTAGATATTACTTAAGACTAGGGCTGAACAATTTAGGAAAATAATCTAATCGCAATTTTTTTTTTATAAATTGCGATTGCGATTTAAAATGCGATTATTTTTACTGGTTCTGTATTAATTCATATCACTAACGACACAACTGTTTTTTTTTTAAATCAGATAATTAATGCGCTTTTTCACGCAGAACGTTAGCTTGTTGAGCTAGCTGCTAACCGGGCACCGTCAAAACAGACCCGGTCACATGACCAGCTCGCGCTCTGTTTATCTCCCGCGGTCTCTGTGTTTCAGCCTCTAAGCTCAGATACACGTTTACATGGGCTAACTTACCTGAATTTATAACTTTTATGACTTCTGTCGAGCCTGAAGCAACTGTGTTGGAGCGCACGGTCTCCTCCTCCCTGCTCTGCTCTGTTTTGCTCGGCTCAGAGCTGCGCGCGGCCAGTCGGCTCACTCCCAAGTCACGTGACCAGTCAAATCGCAGCCCGTGCGATTAGTGAATCGCGTTTTAACATATCGCGAGATAATCGCAAATGCGATTAATCGTGCAGCCTTACTTAAGACCAATAAAAAAAGTATTTTTAGAAATGTTGGCTAACTGAAAAGTATGAACATGAACATTATGAGCATGCACAGCACTCAATTGGGGCGCCTTTTGCCTGGATTACTGCAGCAATGCGGTGTGACATGGAGTCGATCAGTCAGTGGCACTGCTCAGGTGTTATGAGAGCCCAGTTGCTCTGATAGTGGTCTTCAGCTCTTCTGAATTGTTGGGTCTGGCGTATCGCATCTTCCTCTTCACAATACACCATAGATTTTCTATGGAGTTAAGGTCAGACGAGTTTGCTGGCTATAAGAACAGGGATACCATGGTCCTTAAACCAGGTACTGATAGCTTTGGAACTGTGTGCAGGTGCCAAGTCCTGTTGGAAAAGGAAATCTGCATCTCCATAAAGTTGGTCAGCAGCAGGAAGCATGAAGTGCTCTAAAACTTCCTGGTAGATGGCTGCATTGACCTTGGACCTCAGAAAACACAGTGGACCAACACCAGCAGATGACAAACCACCTAAACCACCACTGACCATGGAAACTTAACACTGGACCTCAAGCAACAGGGATTCGGTGCCTCTCCTCTCTTCCTCCAGACTTTGGGACATTGATTTCCAAAGGAAATGTTAAATTTATTTTCATCGGAGAACATAACTTTGTACCACTCAGCAGCAGTCCAGTCCTTTTTGTCTTTAGCCCAGGTGAGACACTTCTGATGCTGTCTCTTGTTCAAGGGTGGCTTGACACAAGGAATGCAACAGCAGAAACACATGTCTTGCATACATCTGTGCGTGGTGGTTCTTGAAGCACTGACTCCAGCTGCTGTCCACTCTTTGTGAATCTCCCCCACATTTTGGAATGGATTTTGTTCACAATCCTCTCCAGGGTGAGGTTATTCCTATTGCTTGTACACTTTTTTCTACCACATCGTTTCCTTACCTTCATCTTTCTATTAACGTGCTTGGACACAGAGCTCTGTGAACAGTCAGTCTCTTTAGCAATGACATTTTGTAACTTGCCCTCCTATGGCTGCCCACTGCACCACCTGGTGGTGGTTGGGTTAAATGCAGAGACAAATTTCGTCTTGTATGGGAAACATTAGCCTGGCCCTCGCCTTCCTGCACAGCTCCGCTCAATTCTCATTTCCCTTCACTGCACAGTGAAGACAACGATTTCTCCGGTAGATTTTTGACCGGACCAATCAGAGAACAGAAGGGGCGGAGTTTTTGGCCCCTAACCTACGCCCCCACCTGTCCCAGCGCAGCCAGCTCGCAGCCGCATGTTCTCATTCAAAGCGATGCAGGACTGTTGTATAAATGACACAAATGTATTAATTTCCCCTTCTTAATCCCTTATCTGGAGTTTTCTTTTGTTTTTTTGGCCAAAAGTCAAGTGTTCGCTCCCTCCTCCCTCCTCCTCCTCCTCCTCTCCCTCCGCTGAACAAGGAAATGCCCCCACCTGTCCCAGCGCGCAGCCAGCTCGCAGCCGCATGTTCTCATTCAAAGCGATGCAGGACTGTTTTATATGTGACACAAATTTATTAATTTCCCCTTCTTAATCCCTTATCTGGAGTTTTCTTTTGTTTTTTTGGCCAAAAGTCAAGTGTTCGCTCCCTCCTCCCTCCTCCTCCTCCTCCTCTCCCTCCGCTGAACAAGGAAATGCCCCCACCTGTCCCAGCGCGCAGCCAGCTCGCAGCCGCATGTTCTCATTCAAAGCGATGCAGGACTGTTTTATATGTGACACAAATTTATTAATTTCCCCTTCTTAATCCCTTATCTGGAGTTTTCTTTTGTTTTTTTCCCAAAAGTCAAGTGTTCGCTCCCTCCTCCCTCCTCCTCCTCCTCCTCTCCCTCCGCTGAACAAGGAAATGCCTCAGGTTGTCACGAGAGAATTAAAGTCAGGTTTTAAGTTGCTGCCCGAGTCCCATCAGATTTCCTGGTCTTCTGGTGTGTTGGACCAGCGCTCCATGGTTTTATTTTATTTTATTAGGACGTTTTATTATCATATAAACACAGAATATACAACGGAGCGAGAGAAAATTCAACAGGAGGCGGAGCTGAAGTCAAGTTCAGCAGACCACGGGGGAGCAGCCATCAGCAGAGCCCACGCCTCCAGCAAGAATCGTTTTTCAATGGAGAGGTCCCAGACCCTTGTCTGAAGAAAAGTGAAGGACAGGGTCTGGTTTTAACCAGGCTAGGGAAACATACACAGATGACAAAAATGTGACATTTATTTAAAGGCCTTTGCAAGTGTTTTGAGTTAATTAGCTCATGTGGCACCAGGTGTCTTCAATATTGAACCTTTTCACAATATTATAATTTTCTGAGATACTTAATTTGGGGTTTTCACTAGTAGTTGTCAGTTATAATCATCAACATTAAAATAAATAAGCCTTTGAAAACTATCAGTCTATGTGTAATGAATGAATATAATATACAAGTTTCACTTTTTGAATGGAATTACTGAAATAAACTTTTTCATGATATTCTAATTTTATGACCAGCACATACTTCGTGCGCTGTCCCTATCCTAAGACGGATGTGCGTAATCAATTACGTTGTTTTGTGCCCCGGTGCAATGTCAAGGTCAATAAAGATATATTCTATTCTATTCTATATTCATGCCTGGTAAGGTATGTATTAAATACACTACGTACCTGGTAAGTACTCAGTACATATGTATGTCCTGGGCTGTATGATGTATGAGCTGCTTTTTGCATGTGAACTCCTAACCTGGTTAAAACCAGACCCTTGTCCTTCACTTCGCTTGTGCAGTGAAGGGAAATGAGAATTGAGCGGAGCTGTGCAGGAAGGCGAGGGCCAGGCTAGTGAACTCCTTAAGAAAGAAAGCATCTGAGGCTTCAACCACAAATTTCCATGGCTCACCACACATAATATGACCACTAATAATTATTATTAAGATAGTAAATATCTGTCTATCTTTATGTCAAGAGTATACTTCAGTAGATTAAATTATAAAAGGGCATGCACCTGCTGAGGTGTGAGCCTCAGCATTGAATTAAATTTAAAAAAATCCATTGTAAGGCAGATGTGAAGGCAACATGGACATTAAAACTTGAGAAATTGCATTTCCTGTAAAATGTAATGTAAAATGCTTAACTGAAGAACTTGCTGAAAAACAGCTGAAATTGGCACAAAAAAAGCATGCTGACTTTTAGCTGAAATGAAAGAACAAGTCATATTTTTGCATGAAGAAAGCAGAAAGAACAAATTTTTTGCTGAATTATGTATAAATTAGCAGAAATTAGCTAAACTAATTGGGAAATTATCTAAAAAATTAGAAATTATCTAAATAAAAAAGGCTGAAAAGTATCTGAAAAGGCAGAAAAAAGCTTATACCAGAAAGAAGCCGATGCAGAAAGAGCTGAAATGAGCTTCAAAAATGTGGAATTAGCTGTAAAGACTAAAACTAGCATAAAAAAATTCCCAATAGTAGCTGAAATAGCAGAAAAAGCTGAGAGGACCATAACAAGCTGAATTTACCATAAAGAAGTTAATTAGGCTGAAAGTAGCAAAAATTACCCCAAAAAAGTTTAATTTATCTGAAAACTGCTAAAATTAACTTAAAAAAAATGCTAAAAAGGTAACTAAAAAGGTAGAACAAGCTTAAATTAGCAGAAGAAAGCACAAAGAACATGTTTGCCCAGTTAGGCGGAAAGAAGCATAACTGTGCAAAAAAACATGGAAATTATCAACAACAACAAAAAGAAGCTGAAATTAGCTAAAAGAAAAAAATACAACTGATAAGCAGCTAAAGAATCTGAAAGAAGCTTTAATTACCAGAAGGAATTTTAAAGTTTTTTTTTTTTTTCTGAATTAGGCTGATAAAAGTCTAAATGAGAGCAAAAATGTGGAATTATCTGAAAAGGGTAAAGTTAGCATGAAGCAGCTAAATAGCTGGGACATGGGATTAACCTGCCTAAATAAAGGTTGAATGAATGAAAAGTAGCAGAAAAAGCTGAAACTTTCAGAATTCAGCTTCATGCTTCATATATTCACACAATAATATATACAGCCTTCAGTATAGTTGCAATCAGTGCACACAAAGATAGGCCATGATTTTTAAAACTGTCCGAGCAAAAGGCAGCCCCACAGCTTGCTGGTCATGGTTGCAAAGATTCAGGATTCAGTGAGACTGCAACAGGGAAATTTGCCTGTTTTCTTGCCAATTTGAGTCACCAATTATAGTCTCCAACAGTCACAGCCCAGTGAGACACTGGCTTCACCCAGCTGGTGTGAATCTGAAAAATGAAAAGATAGGGCCACAAAGTAAGAGGTATACAGTAATGAGATTCAGCCAAACTTTGCTTTAAAAGTTACTCATTTTGGCCATCAGCCAGGGGCAGCCGGCCAATAGGGGGCACTGGAACTCAAGGAGCTATTCACCCTTTTACAATTTTTTTTAATAAAAATTAAATAATAAAATTAAAATATTTTGAAATATATGCATATGTTTTTAGTTGTGTAGGATAAATATTTTATGAGTAAAGGGCGAGATACACTCGAGCGTCCTCACGATACGCCAATACGCAGCGTACGTATGCCCCGTACGCAGCGTAGCCCCGCGTAGCCCCTCAGGGCAAGTACGCGCAAAAGTATTTTTTTACTACGCATACGCGATTCGCATACGCGATGCGCGGTGTCTGACCTAAACTTCCCCGGCTCCGGACTGTTTTGTATGTTACACAAATGAAATAAATTCCTCTTTTTTATCGCTGATCGGGCCTTTTCTTTTGTTTTTTTGCCTAAAGTCAAGTAACCGCTTCTTCCTCCGTTCACTCGATGAATGAAATGAATGAATTCAGGTCCTACCTGGGTGCGCGATGTTTTATATATTCCCTGGTGGGCTGTGGTGGGCTGTGGGCTGCAGGAAAAGCACTCCCTGTTATTATTTTTATTTCTGAGAGAACTTTTTATAACATATATAGTAGAAAGACCGTATCAGAACACCGCAGAAGTCTGAGCGAGCTGCTCACGATAGGTTTCACTTTGAGCTGACTGAAATCTGTCAATCATTTCAGTAGGCGTGTCAAAGTGACCAATCAGCGAGCTCAGTTGAGTCCTCTCCGTGGAGCGAAAAACTAGCGGAAGTGACGATCGGAAGTGACGGTACGGAGGAAATGACGTAGAATTTGGAGCGAAAACACGAGAATCTACGCGAGAACATCAGCCGAGCTGTAGCAGAGGCTCCGTATACGCGCATATACGGGCGTATACGCGCGTATACGGAGTCTGCTTCACTGTATCTCGGCCTTAATGATGAGTTATATTGGTTGTTTCAAAAAACGTTTTCTGATTGGTGCCGTATTTCCTGTCCTGGGTGCGCATGAATCTTATCCATAGACTCTCGTTATAAATGGTGCATGCGCAGTTATTCCACAACGTTACAATGGGAAGATGCTGGGCGCAGATTTCTGCGCCCTGGACACGTCCAACATGAGCTGTACCTACCGATCATGTGCTTCCAGTCTTTTTTTTGTTTGTTTGGGAAATGAGCCGTGCAGTGACTCAAGCCAGGTTTTAAATAATTGAAAGCCCTTTATCTAATGCCTATTTGTCATTTCTGACTGATATACCTCTCAACTTTTTACATGGCTTTGTTTATGAAAAAGTCTTCAGCTGTTTATTCTAAAAGTGGCAACTGGTGAGTTTGTTTTTAGAGCTAGCATAGTCTTTATTTAATGCTTATAATATTATATTACTATTCCTGACTGATATGTCTGTCAACTTTTAGATGGCTCTGTTTGTGAAAAAAGCCTTCAGCTGACTGTTCTAAAAGTGGGAACTGGTGAGTTTGTTTTTTTGTTTGTTTGTGGAGTTAGCATGCTAGCGCTAGCCTACAGGTTATTTTAATGGACTATGATGGCTACATTTATTTCAATTTGCTTATGAAAAATTCATCAAACATTAATAATTTTATATACTAAATGTTACTGGTGGTGTTTTACTATTTCTTAACACTGTATTGATCTGGAGAAAGAAAACAAAGCCTCTTGCAAGTAACTGCTCCTATTAACATGGAAACATTTAAGGTACATTAAATGGTGAAATGCTATATATACTAAGGTGCATTAGGACCTTTAAAATTAGGAATATTTAAGAGAACCGGTACTCAAAAAAAAAAGAGCTTGATTCTATTTATAGTATGGACTTGTATTACTATAATTTATATATTCTGTAATTTATTTATTTACCGTATATATTTTTTTGTTTGTTCTTTGTTGTTTTAGTGAGTCAAATTGGTTCTTCTCATCCTGAGCATTTAATTGTTCTGTTGACCTTGTGTTAATCTGCATTTGATAAATAAACACGATTTGAAGTTGAAACTTTTTTTTTTTAGAAATAGCCCCCTCTGGTGCACATTTCACGGGCTGCCTATGCCATCAGCATCATTTTATTTCAAGGCAATTGACCTTTCGCAGAAGCCCCGCCCCCTTAGTTACTGTTGCTACGCCCGTCAAGCTTTCTGTAGCCGGTGAGTGTTAGCGCGTCATGACGGGGATAGCTTGTATACCAGTGCGTGTTAGTGACTCATTTTGGAGCAATACCAGCGCAATATCCTCCAGATCCAGTAAGTCTACTATCACCCATAAGTCAGCGAAGAAATACTGTATATTTTTAAGCGTTTATTTAGCTAAATTTAAAGAAAGAAAGCTCCGGTTTGACCCGCCTGGCGCCTGCATAAAAATCAGCGAACTTTTTTTTAAAAAGTCCAGCTGATTTGAACATTTCGTTAAACTCAGGAGTACGTCTACTATCACCCATAAGTCAGCGAAGAAATACTGTATATTTTTAAGCGTTTATTTAGCTAAATTTAAAGAAAGAAAGCTCCGGTTTGACCCGCCTGGCGCCTGCATAAAAATCAGCGAACTTTTTTTTTAAAAATCCAGCTGATTTGAACATTTCGTTAAACTCAGGAGTACGTCTACTATCACCCATAAGTCAGCGAAGAAATACTGTATATTTTTAAGCGTTTATTTAGCTAAATTTAAAGAAAGAAAGCTCCGGTTTGACCCGCCTGGCGCCTGCATAAAAATCAGCGAACTTTTTTTTTAAAATCCAGCTGATTTGAACATTTCGTTAAACTCAGGAGTACGTCTACTATCACCCATAAGTCAGCGAAGAAATACTGTATATTTTTAAGCGTTTATTTAGCTAAATTTAAAGAAAGACGCTCATGTTTGTCTTACCTTTGAGCATACATACGAATGCTTGTTTATCTTCGAGACATTAAGCTGGGAGTGAGGCCTTCCACACTGTTTTATCCATTGTTGACACCGTTCCAGTTGTGTTTTCGGCTTTGGGAAGGGAAAAAACAAGACTCCACCAGACAAACTCTTGGGATACCTGCTGTCTGATTTACACAATCCATAGGCGCATCGCTTCACCATCTTGTAGAATGTCGGACCTAGCTTACATAGCCGGAGATGCTAGTGACGTGTGATTGGACAATGGCCGGTTGGGGGCGGGGTTTTGCGAAAGGTCAATTCCTTGTTGGATGTTTATTCATCTTTTGCACATTGTCTTTTGTTATTTCACTGCATTCTTTAGCTCGATCTGTCCAGCTTTTGCTAGTTTGAAATAAAACGTGATTGTTTCTGACAGTACATTGTCTCAGCAAGAACACTGCAGAAATATAGGTCAGCACCTTTAAACAAACCCGCCGTTTTTATTCAGTGGCCTCAAAAGTCGAGAAAGTAAACAACGTAATGAGCAGTAATGAATGTTTCATGAACCCCCACTACATGTGTGCATTTTGCGTCACAAACATGGAGACTGTCCGGTGATGAAGAGGGAGGCAGGTGGGAAAGAGCTGATTGCTCATGGGCATACCACAGCCCCATCTTATGCATTTGAAATGTCTTTGGCTCTACTTGGACACAAAGGTGCAGATGTCCCAGATCACACATGCACTTTCTCATCTGCCTAACTGATGGCAAAGATGGAGCCATTGCTCTGCTAAACATCCCAAGTGGAGTGTTTGACGAACCGAGGCGCGCTGAGGATTTGTGGNTCTTAAATCTCTCCTTATTTCAATCTGGAAACTATATTTAAGCTAAAGAGCCACAGACTGAGTATAATGACATCCTGTATTTATGTCTGTTGTGTTACAATTTAAATGTGCTGACGTATTAAATTGCAAGAAAGTGAAATCATGTACAAATGTATGATGTAATTTACAATTATGTTAAATAAATGGTCCAGTCCTGCTGTGCCAACATAAGTTTAACGTTTCCTGTGAATTACATCTGGTCAATGTATAGAATTATTGGTATTAAGCTGAAAAAGAGAGAACCCGTTTAATTAATGCTGTATTTTTGTGTCAGACTAAACCCTGCCAATTTATACATCTAAAATATAGGTAAGTCAGTAAACTGACCCCTTCATATATTACTACATATTAATAAGTACACAAAAAGTTTGTCATACCTAGCAATAATGGGAAATTATAGGAGCAGATCAATCCCCAACACTCTGATTTTCCAAGTGCTATTTCCTTTTAATTCAGGACTTTTACACAGAATATTTCCGCCTCCACCATGAATGGCCACCTGGTCATGATGAATGGGGTGTGCCAGAAGGAGCTTTACAGACAGGAGCAAATGTCCTTGGTAGTGTCTTCCAAATTATTATTATATAAATTATTATTTCCACTTTTAAACATCTGTTCACTGTTTTTCTTACAAAGATGAAGTTTGTCACTTCCATTCACAAACATCTTAGTGACTCCACTGACAGTTTTTATTTTTATTTAAATGCAGACTTTGTAATGATCTCGGGGAACCCAGATTAATACGAGACCCGGAACGAGACAAGACTCAAAGATAAAGGTTTAACAGTGTTTAATATTTACAGTGGTGAATAATATTTACAGGGGATCTCCTGGAACCCCTGAGGAGAAAGAACAAGGTGAGGTGGCTCTGGAAACAGGCGACAAAGCTTGGTATTAATTTGTTTGCCTTTCTCCTTACAGGTCTGGACGTCGAGATGGGGAGTCCGGAAAGGATTCCAGAGATGGAGGACCAGGCAGGTAAGTGGTTGGAGGGCAAGACGCAAGGAGCAAGGAACGAGGACTGGACCAGGACCCAAGGAGGCAGAATGACATAGCATAGTATAATGCTCCAGCGAAGAGTAGCACTTGACTGTATGGAGGCGCTCAGCAGGTAGATAGCCGACAGCTGGTGGCAATTAGTGGCCATCTTGGAAAGAGGAGCTGCAGATGGTGGTACTCTTACAGAATTTTTTTTTTTCAAGCAGCTAATTTTCTGAAATCAAAAGTGAAAGTTCAGGTTGCTCTCCGGGTTTCCAACCTTCGCTCCACATTTCGCCCCTTCACGCTGCGACAAATTAGATTTCATCTGCTGCCAATTTCATCCTAAAGCCTGAAACTATCCTATTGTACAAAGTGTAAGTCAGAGCCTGTCAGTGTTTATTTCATTAACCAAACCCTCCAGAGAAATCTCGTCCTCTCATCACTCTGAGACTGATATTGTTCGCTCTCTGCTTGCAGCTGTATTTGCCAGGTGGACTGACTCAGTGTGTTCACAGTGTTTATGTATGGTCACTGGAGAGGCAGGATGTATTGTAAGAATTAGATAGAAATGTCAATAGCACCAATCATTTATTTGTGTCTGCTTCGATTCAACAAAAAGACACCTACAGTTCTTCCTATTTGTTTTATTTAATGTGTTTTCCTCAGTTTTGAGCATGCAGGCAACAAGAAGAAACTTAAAAGCTTTAAATGATGTCTGAGTGAGTTTTATGGCTACGCTTTTTGGACTTCTGCAGTATTCTTATGCAACAAAACGTATCCCTAAAATGTTGTAATTTGTGAGCATGAAGGTGTACCACAAAAGAAAACCGCTCTGACTCATTCTTCATTCTTCTATTATTCTTATTGAAGGACTATGCTCAATTGTTTTAAATGTTTTGAAGCCTAATCCTTGAAAATGGTGCAGATGAAACTTCAGTTTCAGTTTAAAGGCACTCCGTCTGCGCTCAAGCTGGTTTCTTTGAGTTGCAGAAATGTGATGTGACCCAACACTCTGTAGTGTCCGCGGGAACTCAATAACCACACCGTGTCGCTTCGTGCACCAAACTTTACTGAACCAAAACTCCCCCCACCCTCACATTTATCCCATGCCGTAAAGCATCTCTTAAAGGCACAGTAACATGTCGTAACAAACAGTGCACAACATTATAGACCCAACAAACACACTAAACGCTAACAAACACACTAAACACTAACCACTAACAAACACACTAAACACTGTGTTTTCTGAACACAACATTTTCCCCCCTTCACCCCCCTTGAAAACATAATACTTTGCAAAGAATAACAGATTAAACTGGACTCAATAAAACACAGATTAACATTTCTTCAGTAGCACAATCACCCTGTCACATAGTCCCCAAGCCAGACAGGCGGGACCCTCTGTCTCTGGGGCCGTGCTGGCTGCTGAGTGGAGTTGGGCAAAGCTGGTGGAGTATCCCCCACCCGAATAGTCATTGGCCTAGGCTGCCAACCCATTGCCGTTGCCGAGGCCAACGGTGAAGCAGCTGCTGGTGGAGCAGGTGCTGGTGGGGCAGGTGCTGGTGGGGCGATGACCCTGTGCAGACGGTTTGCGTGCCAACGACCCCCATTTTCCAGTCTGTATGTGGCCGGCCCCAATTGCTTAACCACCCTCAGTGGCTCTGACCAGAATGATTTCAGTTTATTTCTACGATGAAGCCGTTTGATCCTGACCCAATCCCCTGCAGCCAGTGCGGGGGTCTGCACTCGGTGCGTGGCATCAAACCTGTCTTTCATCCGGGCCTGCGAACCCTTCACCTGAGCTCTGGCCTTCTGGAGCTCTGGGCTCCCACGTGCAGGAGCTGGCTCAGCTCTCAGACAGTCCAGGGGTTGCTTCAGTTCACGCCCGATCATTAACATCGCCGGTGAAACTCCTGTGGTGGAATGCTTGGTTGCCCGGATGGTCAAAAGGGTTTGGTTGAGAGCATCGCTGAAGGTTCTCCCCTCCTCCAGACAGGCTCTGAGTCCATTTTTGAGAGTTTTATTGAGTCGTTCCACACCCCCATTACTCTCTGGGTGATAAACTGCTGTCCTGATGTGCCTGATGGAGCGTAGTGTGAGGAACTCTGTGAACTCTGCTGAGGTGAACTGGGCCCCATTATCCGTCGTAACAACACTGGGGAGGCCCCAACGTCCAAACAGGTTGTCCAGGCAGTCTATGATGGTGTGTGCAGTGATGGAGCTCAGTTGACAAACCTCAGGCCACTTCGAGTGAAGATCATGAACAACCAGCAGGTAGCGGGCGTGAGCAGGTGCCCCATGAAGTTCCCCACAGATGTCGACCTGAATATGTTCCCAAGGTGAAAGTGGCCAAGGGGTCGGGGTGAGAGGGGCTGTGGCAGGCTGGCCAGTTTTCCCACTCAAAAGGCAGCAGGCGCAGTTACGCACCAGCTCCTCCACATCAGAGTCTATACCGGGCCACCACACTGTATCACGGCAGCGCTGCTTCACCTTGACCACCCCCAGGTGCCCCTCGTGCGCCATATGCAGTACCCTGGCCCTGAGGGGTTCTGGAATGACTGCCCGGTGACCACGAGCAAGGCACACCGCCCCCCAGCAGGAGAGTTCGTTGCGGAAACGGTAGTAGGGAAGCACCCTGTCATCCACTTGGGCAGGCCAGCCATCCTGCACATAGGTACGGAGCACTGTGAGTGCCTCATCTGCAGCGGAGGCCTGCTGCAGCTCTGTCAGGGTAACTGTTGAACTGAGGGGTCCATGCAGGACTTGAACCCAATCTTCATCGTTCTCTGTGTCTGGTGTTGCTCCGACCGTCTCCCTCGTCACTGACACAGCTCTCGACAGGAGATCAGCCACCGTGTTAGCCCGCCCAGGCATAAACTCCAGGCTGAAATTGTACTGATTTAGCCTGTCAGCCCACCTCAGGAGTCTCATGGGCCTGTGCCCAGAGCCTTGGGTCGCCAACAGTGCTGTTAGCGCCTGGTGGTCTGTGCGGATGGTGAACGGTCTGCCGTAGAGATAGACATGCCAGCGTTCACATGCCCACAGGCAGGCTAGGGCCTCCCGCTCCCCCACAGAATATTTCTGCTCTGCTGGAGTAAGCGCACGCGAGGCAAACGCGACAGGGCGTTCCACCCCGTCATGAATCTGGGAGAGCACCGCACCTAGCGCCACCCCAGAAGCGTCACAGGTGACCAAGGTGGGAGCGGTCAAGCTGAAATGAGTTAGCGTGGGTGGGGACGTGAGCTGTTGTTTGATGATCTGCACAGCGTCGTGGCATGCTGGTGTCCAGTCCCACGTGATGTCCTTCCGGAGCAGCCGGCGCAGAGGGGCCGTCGAATCCGAGTAGTGTGGCATGAATCTGAGGTAGTAGGCCGCCATTCCCAGGAAGGAAGACAGCTGAGATGGTGATTGTGGGTCCGGCAGGGACAGGATGGCTTCAGTGTGGGACAAAATTGGGGCAATGCCGTCTTTTGAGAGCCTGAAACCCAGAAACTCAACATCGTCAGCTCCAAACATGCACTTCTGAGGGTTCAGCGTGACCCCATGTTGTTGGAAACGCTGAAAGACCTGCTCTAGGCGAGCATCATGCAGTGCAGTAGATGGCGCATGCACCACCACGTCGTCCAGATAGATGGAGACGCCTTGGATACCAGCCAGTATTAGTGTCATTATCTTTTGGAAACAACTCGGGGCCGATGAGAGACCAAACGCCATGCGTTTAAATCTGAAAACCCCCACATGCGTGACAAACGCTGTGAGGTCCATACTTTCAGGTGCTAGAGGAACCTGCAGGTAGCCGTGCCGTAGGTCCATCTTGCTGAAAACTGTGGAGCCGTGAAAATGGCTGGTGAGTTCCTCCGCTGTGGGTAGAGGATACTTGTCAGGTACGACGGCTTTGTTCACATCAGTGAGGTCCACACAGAGTCGCAGTCCACCCCCCTTCTTCTTGGCTATCACCAGGTTTGATACCCATGGTGAGGCATTGACAGGCTCTATGACGTCCTCCTCCACCAGGCGACGTAGCTCGGCCTCTACAGCATCACGGAGAGCCAGGGGAATGCGCCGAAGAGGCTGGATAACAGGACGGACCGACCGGTCCACCGTAGGCTGATGGACAAAACCTGTCATGCGGCCCAGTCCACTGAACAATTGAGGGTAGCGGTCGGGCCAGGAGGTGGCGACTTGCAGGACGTGCTGGCCCTTAGCATCCCTCACAGCAAAACCCAGGGCGAGGAACAAGTCTAGGCCCATAATGTTAGCTCCCTTCCGGGTGATGCAGAACTTGGCGTCAGGCGTAGTTTGCTGACCATACTGGACAGGGAGGTGGACCACACCCAGAGTCTCGATGGGAGAGTGACCATAGCCCGACAGGGGTGTAGTGGCTGCTTCTAGGGGTGTACGGCTGAAAAACTGGTCATACGTGCTTTTATTCAAAATTGACACTTTGGCCCCTGTATCCACGAGGAGCGGCACGTGAGCTGCACCCACCCGACATGTACAGAGCTTGAACGATGGCTGCCGAGTCTGTACAGTGTTAATGGGGACCACTGTATTATCCTGGCGAGCTGAAGAAGAGCGGCAGCAGCGTGCAAAATGATTCAGTTTGTTGCATTTAAGACAAAGTTTTCCCTGGGCAGGACATGACTGGTCTCTAGTTGCATGGTTAGAGGAGCCACAGTTACCACAGCTCCTGGCCCCCCTCCTGCTGGGCCCTTTGTCCACTCTCTGTACCTCCAAACTGCCACTCGGCCCGTCAGCCCCCTCCACAGCCTCTGTGTGATGAACGGCCGGTGTTGATGACGTCACTGGTTCGTGCGCCGCGCGGGAGAATTTTCGCGCCTCTGTTAGTGCTGTTTCAAGCTGCTTTCCAATAACCAGAGCGCCCGCCAGCGTCATGGAGTCTGGTTCTAATAACAGCCTCTCCCTCAGTTGGTCACACGACGTCTTTTCTATCAGCTGATCAACTATGAGTCCATCTTCTAACGCCCCAAAGTCACAGAGTCTAGCCAGCTCTCGTAGTGCTGAGACGTAGTTGGCGACAGACTCACCCAGCCGCTGCTTCCTCTGACGAAACTCGAAGCGGTTCATCCGCCGGCTCCGCCCGGAGCTGAAGTGAGCTTTCAGTGCAGCTGTGGCCGTGGCGTATTTATTGTCCACTAACGTGAGCGTGGCGAGGATTCTCTGACCCTCCTGGCCCAGACAATGACGGAGGAGCGCGCACTTCCTCGCTTCCGCCAGTTCAGTGTGTCCCAAAGCCAGCAAGTAGTCCTCGAACGCTGTCAGCCATCTGTCCCACGGGACAGCTGGGTCGCCGGGGACAGGGAGGAAAGGTGGCGGTGGTGGTAACGCGAGTCCGGACATCCTCGTCTGCCAAAATGTAGTGTCCGCGGGAACTCAATAACCACACCGTGTCGCTTCGTGCACCAAACTTTACTGAACCAAAACTCCCCCCACCCTCACATTTATCCCATGCCGTAAAGCATCTCTTAAAGGCACAGTAACATGTCGTAACAAACAGTGCACAACATTATAGACCCAACAAACACACTAAACGCTAACAAACACACTAAACACTAACCGCTAACAAACACACTAAACACTGTGTTTTCTGAACACAACACACTCGACAAGCGAATCCGATGAACTTTTAATTCGCAGCTAGCGGCTATCGCAAGTGACAAAAAGAGGCGAGGAACAAAAGAAATGTTCATGTTTAAGAGCAGCACGAATTGGATTTCTCTCCATGCTTTTCACTTTCCCACTTAAAACTTGACTTTGTGCAATGGACGTCTGCATCTTCTCAAAGGCAGCTGTCAGCTTTTATTTCTCTGTCGTTCTTTCTGCTCCTGCACTTTTCTTCATTTTCTTTTAAAACCTTTTAAAACGACCTGCAGAAAGGAGAAACTAAATTAAACTTAAAGCACAGCCATAAAGGAGTACCAGCTGTTGACTGGGAGCTTATTTTTATTCTGGTTTCAGGACAAAGAACCACTCTGTGATTGTGATCAGTGTTTCATCAACATGTTGAGTCACACTTCTGAGAAGAAAACCTCTAGCAATCAAAGGATATTGATTTCTGCTTGACGTTCCCATCAGTGTGCAGTCTTCTACTGGTGTTGAAATACACGAGAATGGACATAATAAAAAGTGGGATTTAAAATATATATATATTTTTTACAATTTAGTAGTACAGTATTTACTAAAAGCTGTGAATGAAGCTCAGGAAAGTCATATTGTTATTAAAGTGGCACGGTCTCCAGTTAAGATGAAACGTCTTTCTGATATCAAAGTTCCTGCTCAATAATCCAGGTAAAAAATTCAACAAAGTTCAGTCAGGTCATCTGGATGGGTTCTTTTTTTGTGTGTGTGTTGAGACGTTTCATCCTTCATCCAAAGGACTTGATCAGTCCAAGGAGCCACAACAAACTCAGTCACACAAGCAGCACATTCACATAGTGGGACCAACCCAGTTTGCTGATGATAAGATGGTTTCTGGGGTCCACCCTCTCCCCCGTCAACTCCTCTGAGGCAGCCATAGCCAAAGTGGTTAAAAACATCAAAGTTCATGCTCAATAATCCAGGTAAAAAAAAAAATCCAACAAAGTTCAGTCAGGTTATCTGGATGGTTTCTTTTTTTGTGTTGAGATGTTTCGCCCTTCATCCAAAGGACTTCATCAGCACAAGGAGCCACAACAAACTCAGTCCCACAAGCAGTACACTCAAAGGAAACAAGTTTTGGACTGAGTTTGTTGTGGCTCCTTACAGATGAAGTCCTTTGGATGAAAGGCGAAACGTCTCAAAAAAAATAAATAAAAAATACGTCCAGTTGACATATGCTGGTGAAGATTCTCAGTCGTCCAGGACATGATAAAATCAAAAAAGGCGTTCAATACAAGATCAACTGGACTTTATTTGTTGCAGAAAACGTTTCACCCTTTATCCAAAAGGCTTTTTCAATTCTGACCTGACTGAACTTTGTTGACTTTTTCTGATAAGCTTGTTTAAAAGCCAAAGTCTTAAAATCACGTTAGACAGATTCTGCTGATCGGATCTGTCAACAAACGCAAGGATGTAACATATAAAAATTAAAGAATGCATAACACCTGCTAGTTTTTGCATCTCAAGTTGAGTATTGACAGAGTTGTATGTCAAAGTACACGTTGAGGATTACTTCCAGCTACATTTCAGCAAAACATATTTTTTTAATGATCTGAACTGTCATCTGGCTGTGTCAGCCACATTCAATTGGTTTTCAACAGTGTAGATGGACATTCAATTATTATTTCAACGTTTCATTAAAATGTGCCCAGTGGTTCATGAGATATTTTGCTAACAGTCAAAAGGAGCTGACTCCATATAGTTAATGATAATCTTAAACAAAGATCTGGCACATTCTTTTAGGAAGGGAGAGCAACAGGTCTCTGGTGATATTTGTGAGTGTTTGATAAACAGCATTTGTCCATAACTGTGATGCTATACATTATTTTACAAAGCCACAAAATAAAATAAAGAAGAACACAGCTATGCTTGCAGTGTGGCTGCTGTGGTACTTTAATAATCGTATGTGAACATTTATTTTATTTTGAAAGAAACAAAATAGATCTACTGCTCTATTTTGAGGGTTGCTGTCTTGCCCTTTCTGTCTACAACCTCCTCCTGAAATTCACCCAGTTCTTTAATTTTCTTATCAGGGGGCAGATGGTTTGTGAAGCAATTTTTAGAGCTACCGTATTTTTTGGACTATAAGGTGCACTTAAAATCCTTTAATTTTCTCAAAAAAATCTACAGTGAGCTTTATAATCCAGTGCGCCTTATGTATTAATTCTGGTTGTGCTTACTGACCTTGAACTGATTTTATGTGTGGTGTTCAAAATCTGTCAAAATGTTTTAGTTTCGCTTAATGCGCCTTATAATCTGAAAAATACGGTATATATTCTGGAGGTAAATG
>JBBPBX010007290.1:24168-65707 GCA_038048925.1 Garcialebias charrua | reverse complement strand
TCTGCTGCCCCTTGGCTTGTTGATCACGGATCAGACAGGCCACCAGCAAACCTCCCATTAATCAGTCTGCTCAACAACTACTAGCTAGCTTCTGTTAGCTGTGCAAAGGGTCCCTGTGAAACGGTGAGCATCTTCTTCTTTCGGCTTTTCCCTTTTCAGGGGTCACCACAGCGAGTCATCCTCCTCCACCTCACTCTGTCCTCTGCATCCTCTGTCCTCACTCCAACTACCTTCATGTCCTCTCTAACTGCATCCATATATCTCCTCTTTGGCCTCCCTCTTTGTCTTTTTCCTGGCAGCTGCATTTGTACTCGGACCCACACAAATATCTGAGCTTGACATGTAATGAATAAGTGATTATTCTCATGTGTAATGTAATTCGAACTGTAAAACTAAAATAGTTTTTTTCTTAATTTTCTAATTTATAACCACAAGTCTGGTTAATGTTATTACAGGAAATCCCTGTTTGGAAAAGCATCTTCAAGCTTGAAGAATGGCAGGCACAATTCCCTTTATTGGTGACGCTTCATGTGAGTAAAATCCATCACCATTAAATGACTTATTCATTTATCTATTCATCTTAAACATCAGAATGAATGTGTCATAAGGCCCTCTCACACTTGAACGTTTTAGACAACTCATGCCAACTTGTGAAAATTTAGGAGATATCTATAGTGCAGCTATGTTTACTCTTAAGATTTTTATTCCTGTTAATGTGACGAGACATTTCCATTTATTAACAGATGACAGCATTGATGAAACATATGGTGTGAATGTGCAGTTTGAATCTGATGAAGAGGTAAAGGTTTTTTTTCATGATGTTATATTCCTTTTTGTTCTCAGCTTTCTGCACAACGAACTGACCCTCATTGAAAATAAGATTCACCTGACTTTGAATTTCACTGATGAAAGTTATTGTAAATTTTGTCCTCAGAAGCTTTGGAACATCCAGATGTTTGTGCTCAAAATAAATTATAAAAGTAATCATTTTTCTGGTTTGCAGGAAGGAGATGAAGACCAGTTTGGAGAAGTACGAGATGAACACTCAGATGAATACGGTGAAGGAGATATATTATTATTAATAATAATAATTAATATTTTGAAATTGTTTGTGTTTTTCACACGCACAGTTCAGTATTGTACCATGCTGGCGAGTGCTCAGAGTGAAGCAGAAAAGGAACGTATCATAGGGAAAATGGAGTCGGATCAGGAGCTGTCAAAGATCCTCTACCAGCTTCAGGAGACCGAGAAGGAGGACATAATTTGGGTAAGACTTCCTGTTTGTGAAGTTATGCCATAAAACCATTTGTCTGTGTGGACCGTCACAGCTCGGTTTTGTTTTCTAGGAAGAGCGATCTCGCAGGGAGAGGATGAGGAATTCTCGTGTTGATGACTTGGAAGCAATGGACATTGGCCATGGAGAGGTAAATACCGTCACATTTACATACATACCGGTACATACATACTTGCATACATACATGTACATGTACACGTACGTACATATATACATGCATACATACATACATACATACATACATACATACATGTACATACATGTACATACCGGTACATGTGCATACATGTACATACCGGTACATGTGCATACATGTACATACCGGTACATGTGCATACATGTACATACCGGTACGTGTGCATGCATGTACATACCGGTACGTGTGCATGCATGTACATGCCGGTACGTATGCATGAACGTACATGCCGGTACGTTTGCATGCACGCACATGCCGGTACGTGTGCATGCACGTACATGCCGGTACGTGTGCATGCACGTACATGCCGGTACGTGTGCATGCACGTACATGCCGGTACGTGTGCATGCACGTACATGCCGGTATGTGTGCATGCATGTACGTGTGCATGCATGTACGTGTACATGCATGTACGTGTACATGCATGTACGTGTACATGCATGTGCACGTACATGCCGGTACGTGTGCATGCATGTGCACGTACATGCCGGTACGTGTGCATGCATGTACGTGTACATGCCGGTACGTGTACATGCATGTACATGTACATACCGGTACGTGTACATGCATGTACATGTACGTACCGGTACGTGTGCATGCATGTACGTGTGCATGCATGTACGTGTGCATGCCGGTACGTGTGCATGCATGTACGTGTGCATGCCGGTACGTGTGCATGCATGTACGTGTGCATGCCGGTACATGCCGGTACGTGTGCATGCATGTACGTGTACATACCGGTACGTGTACATGCATGTACATGTACATACCGGTACGTGTGCATGCATGTACGTGTGCATGCCGGTACGTGTGCATGCATGTACGTGTACATGCATGTACATGCCGGTACGTGTGCATGCATGTACATGCCGGTACGTGTGCATGCATGTACATGCCGGTACGTGTGCATGCATGTACATGCCGGTACGTGTGCATGCATGTACATGCCGGTACGTGTGACATGCATGTACATGCCGGTACGTGTACGTGCATGTACATGCCGGTACGTGTACGTGCATGTACATGCCGGTACGTGTACGTGCATGTACATGCCGGTACGTGTACGTGCATGTACATGCCGGTACGTGTACGTGCATGTACATGCCGGTACGTGTACGTGCATGTACATGCCGGTACGTGTACATGCATGTACATGCCGGTACGTGTACGTGCATGTACATGCCGGTACGTGTACATGCATGTACATGCCGGTACGTGTACATGCACGTACATGCCGGTACGTGTACATGCACGTACATGCCGGTACGTGTACATGCACGTACATGCCGGTACGTGTACATGCACGTACATTCATTCATTCAACCTTTATTTAGTCAGGTAAATCTTTTGAACCTCATGGGCTCATTTACGAAAGCGACCTGCTAAAACTAAAGAACAATGAACAGCAGTGATAGAATTTCATTAAACAATAAACAAACAAACAATAAACAATAGAAAACAAAAAGAGAGAAAAAAACAAAGATTTTTTTTTCTTTTTTTTAACAAAGTATCAAAAAACTAGCAAAACATTATAAGGTAGACGTATAAAATCAAAGACAGGAACAAATCTGCATTGGTTTTTGCCAGGATTCCAACAGATTCTGAAAACCATTTAGAGAAGTCAAGGTCGAGAGCTTCAGATCTTTTTGTAAGATATTCCATGAAGCAGGAGCAGAATAGGAGAAGGCCCTTTTTCCAAGTTCAGTCCTCACTGACGGAACACTGCAGGTAATCATGTCCTGAGAGCGCACACTGTAGCTGCACTCACGCAAAGACATGTAGGAGGAGATGTATGAGGGCAGCAGACCAAGAAGTGATTTAAAGATGAAAATGTACCAGTGGAAGAGTCTGCGTGAGGTTAATGATGTCCAGTTAACCAGTGAATACAGGGTGCAGTGGTGGGTACGATAATCACAACCAGTTATGAATCTTAGTGCACCATGATAGACCACATCCAACATCCGCAGGGTGCTTGTAGGAGCATTCATGTACATGCCGGTACGTGTACATGCACGTACATGCCGGTACGTGTACATGCACGTACATGCCGGTACGTGTACATGCACGTACATGCCGGTACGTGTACATGCACGTACATGCCGGTACGTGTACATGCACGTACATGCCGGTACGTGTACATGCATGTACATGCCGGTACGTGTACATGCATGTACATGTACATGCCGGTACGTGTACATGCATGTACATGTACATGCCGGTACGTGTACATGCATGTACATGTACATGCCGGTACGTGTACATGCATGTACATGTACATACCGATACGTGTACATACATACGTGTACATACCGGTACGTGTACATGCATGTACGTGTACATACCGGTACGTGTACATGCATATACGTACCGGTACGTGTACATGCATGTACGTACCGGTACGTGTACTGTACATGCATGTACATACCGGTACGTGTACATGCACGTACATACCGGTACGTGCACATGCACGTACATACCGGTACGTGCACATGCACGTACATACCGGTACGTAGGGCTGTGCGATATGACGATATATATCGTGGGGACGATAGAAACGTGTCTATCGTGCTACTTTCCTTCTATCGTCTCTATCGTGATAAATAAGAATAAAAAAATAACTGTCGCAAAGAAGCTTCATATGGGGTTTTGCGAGATGACGGCGCTGCTTTATGTTTGACGCACGCGCGGGTTTGCGACACATGCTTTACGTTGTTAAACTCGAGAGCAACAGAGCCGCAGGCGCATGAAGCCGGTGTCTCAACAAGGAGAAAACAGCTGCACAGGCAGCCCAAGAAGAATAACTTTTACCAAAAAGAGGGGGAAGCTCACCTTGTTAGCTTCCATTATTTCGCTCCGCTGAAACTCGGAGACAAAATGGGTCCAGAGGACACGAACCCAGAGTCCAACCGAGTCCGAACTCGGGTCCAGTTAACCAATACAAAACAGACCAGAGACACAACAGAACCGCAATCAAACGCAACGTTTTCTCTTTTCTGTTTCTTGCTTTGTTTACTCAAACTTCAGAGCGGATTTCTTCTTCGTGAGTTTCATTAGCAGCTGTTGTTTTACCGCCACCTGCAGGAAAAATTTGGACCAAAGTAGAAAAGGAGTTGTTTGTTTGTTAGTTTATTCATTTTATAATATGAAATACAACAATTAACGTATTCATAATAGAAAAAAAAAAAAATAAAATGAAAGGTAGCAGATGAAGAATAAATCTTATTAAATCTGCTCCTTATTCATCTAATAACAGTTCAAACAATATTTTCTATAATAACAAAATAAGTAAATAACTCAGTCAATTTTCAATTCACATATATCACACATTAAATTAGATTCATTTATTTTTTTTAGCAATTCATTTTTTACCAGTTTCTTAAATACAAGGAATGATTTGGCTTCCTTAACATTTGTCATTTGGCATTAAGTCATTCCATAATCGTACTCCTTGAATTAAGGTAGATCTTAGGTAGATCTAGTTTCTACTTTGGTCCAAATTTCCTTGTTCTTTTTGTTCACATTCTTATAATTGTAACTATCTGTAGTAAAATAATAAAATAAAAAAACTTTGGTCCAAATTTTTCCTGTACACACACACACACACACACACATCGTGTTGTATATATCGTGATATATATCGTTATCGTGATATAAAAAAGTCCATATCGTGATATATGATTTTTTCCATATCGCCCAGCCCTAGGGGGTGCTATGGAGTAAAAATGTACATACCATTATCAATGTGTGTAGAAGTGTTCACTGATGACTCACAATAAATCTTGTGCAGATCGGATAATGTATCACTAAGATATAACTGTAGTAATAATATAGGGGGCGCTATGGAGTAAAAATTTACATACCATTATCAATGTGTGTCGAAGTGTTCACTGATAAAGCACAATAAATCTCGTGCAGATTGGATAATGTATCACTGAGATATAACTGTAGTAATAATATAGGGGGCGCTATGGAGTAAAAATTTACATACCATTATCAATGTGTATAGAAGTGTTCACTGATGAATCACAATAAATCTCGTGCAGATCGGATAATGTATCACTAAGATATAACTGTAGTAATAATATAGGGGGCGCTATGGAGTAAAAATTTACATACCATTATCAATGTGTGTCGAAGTGTTCACTGATAAAGCACAATAAATCTCGTGTAGATCGGATAATGTATCACTAAGATATAACTGTAGTAATAATACAGGGGGCGCTATGGAGTAAAAATTTACATACCATTATCAATGTGTGTAGAAGTGTTCACTGATGAATCATAATAAATCTCGTGCAGATCGGATAATGTATCACTAAGATATAACTGTAGTAATAATATAGGGGGCGCTATGGAGTAAAAATTTACATAACATTATCAATGTGTGTCGAAGTGTTCACTGATAAAGCATAATAAATCTCGTGCAGATCGGATAATGTATCACTAAGATATAACTGTAGTAATAATATAGGGGGCGCTATGGAGTAAAAATTTACATAACATTATCAATGTGTGTAGAAGTGTTCACTGATGAATCACAATAAATCTGGTTCAGATCGGATGATGTATCACTGAGATATAACCATAGAAATAATGTAGGGGGCGCACTTGAGTCAAATGTTAAACCACAATATCAATGTGTCCACAAGGGCTCACTGATGATGAACAATAAATCTGGTTCAGATCGGATGATGTCTCACTGAGATATAACAGTTTGAATAATCTAGGGGGCGCTCTGGAGTCATATGTTGAACCACAATATCAATGTGTCCACAAGGTCTCACTGATGATGCACAATAAATCTGGTTCAGATCGGATGATGTATCACTGAGATATAACTATAGAAGTAATGTAGGGGGCGCACTTGAGTCAAATGTTAGCCCACCATATCAATGTGTCCACAAGGGCTCACTGATGATGCACAATAAATCTGGTTCAGATCGGATGATGTATCACTGAGATATAACAGTTTGAATAATCTAGGGGGCGCTCTGGAGTCATATGTTAGCCCACCATATCAATGTGTCCACAAGGGCTCACTGATGATGCACAATAAATCTGGTTCAGATCGGATGATGTATCACTGAGATATAACTATAGAAGTAATGTAGGGGGCGCACTTGAGTCAAATGTTAGCCCACCATATCAATGTGTCCACAAGGGCTCACTGATGATGCACAATAAATCTGGTTCAGATCGGATGATGTATCACTGAGATATAACAGTTTGAATAATCTAGGGGGCGCTCTGGAGTCATATGTTAGCCCACCATATCAATGTGTCCACAAGGGCTCACTGATGATGCACAATAAATCTGGTTCAGATCGGATGATGTATCACTGAGATATAACTATAGAAATAATGTAGGGGGCGCACTTGAGTCAAATGTTAGCCCACCATATCAATGTGTCCACAAGGGCTCACTGATGATGCACAATAAATCTGGTTCAGATCGGATGATGTATCACTGAGATATAACTATAGAAATAATGTAGGGGGCGCACTTGAGTCAAATGTTAGCCCACCATATCAATGTGTCCACAAGGGCTCACTGATGATGCACAATAAATCTGGTTCAGATCGGATGATGTATCACTGAGATACAACAGTTTGAATAATCTAGGGGGCGCTATGGAGGCTATTTGCTAATTAGCATAAACACCTGTTCAAGGGGTGGGTAATGATCGATCATAATGATTTTGGTACTCCTCAGATCAAATCTGTGGAGTTTAGAACCAAACGTATGGTGACGGCGTTACGTCTTACTTCGCCACGTCACCACGCCCACTTGCTCCACCCAAAACGAACAGTGCTGGAAAGCTTGTTACACCAACATGTCTTCGGTGACTGGATACAATGTCACGCTGATTAGGTAACAGGGATCCGATATGGACCGTTCAACGTAAAACTTTACACTTCCTGTTGTCAGGGGGCGTGGCTTAAGTGATGTCATGATTTGACCATACAGTTTTGCAGGGGACCGGATGTGGGTCAATCACTGAAGGTTTGATGTATTAGACAGTTTTCGTGTAAGAGCTGTAAGCGTTTCGTTTTTCATGGCGAGATGTCCAACTTTGAGGTCTGGCCCCGCCCCTTCAGCATGCATGAAAACGCACAGTTTTGATAACATTTGTTCCCCCGTGCCTTATAAAGAAACTGGCCAAGTTTGAATCAAATCGAGCGAAATCCCTAGGAGGAGTTCGTTGAAATGCAGAGGCTGTAAACGGCCAAAAAGGGGTGAAAATTTGGTCATCGTTCCAAAATGGCCGCCTTACCATTTATCGTACAACATTGGTGCCAGAGGGTTTTCTGTGCATCTTGGTGAGTTGGACAAGTGTACCAAATTTCATGATTCTACGTCAAACTAAGGTCAATGCAGAGGGTATTTTGAATATTTCTAGGGGGCGCTCTTGAGCCGTTTCTGTAGCGATTTGCAAATTAGCATAAACACCTGTTCAAGGGGTGGGCAATGATCGATCATACTGATTTTGGTACTCCTCGGATCAAATCTGTGGATTTTAGAACCAAACGTAAGGTGATGGCGTTATGTCTTACTTCGCCACGTCGCCACGCCCACATGCTCCACCAAAAACGAACAGTATTGGAATGCTTGTTACACCAACATGTCTTCGGTCACTGGACACAATGCCACGCTGATTAGGTAACAGGGGTCCGATATGGACCGTTCAACGTAAAACTTTACACTTCCTGTTGTCAGGGGGCGTGGCTTAAGTGATGTCATGATTTGACCATACAGTTTTGCGGGGGACCGGATGTGGGTCAATAACTGAAGGTTTGATGTATTAGACTTTTTTCGTGTAAGAGCTGTAAGCGTTTCGTTTTTCATGGCGAGATGTCCAACTTTGACGTCTGGCCCCGCCCCTTCAGCATTCATGAAAACGCACAATTTTGATATCGTTTGTTCCCCCGTGCCTTATGAAGAAACTGGCCAAGTTTGAACCAAATCGAGCGAAATTCATAGGAGGAGTTCGTTCAAATGCGGAGGCTGTAAACGGCCAAAAAGGGGTGAAAATTTGGTCATCGTTCCAAAATGGCCGCCTTACCATTTATTGTACAACATTGGTGCCAGAGGGTTTTCTGTGCATCTTGGTGATTTGGACAAGTGTACCAAATTTCATGATTCTACGTCAAACTAAGGTCAATGCGGAGGGTATTTTGAAAATTTCTAGGGGGCGCTCTTGAGCCGTTTCTGTGGCGATTTTTGCCACGCCCCCAAAATACGTAATTTTTCACCAGTCCTGACGAGTCCGCCAAATTTGGTGAGTTTTCGTATATGATAAAGCCTCCAAAAGGCCACTTCTTTTGGCGGAAGAAAAAAAATAATAAACACTACAATTACAATAGGTCCTTGCAGCGCTTCGCTGCTTCGGGCCTAATGAGCAGTGTGATCATTGTTTTTACATTCCTCATATCTAAAATACAAGCCTGTCGGTCATTATTAGTTCTCATGCATTTAGAAATATGCTGCTTGTATGGAGTGAATAGAAGCCTGATTGCTATAGAATTGCATCTCTGACAAATTGGCAGCAGCTATAAATTTATGCACAATACCCACAATCACACGCTTAAACTCAAGCATTGTTAATTCCTATGTGTGATACATAAAGACCATCTTACACAAAGGATCATCTTCCCAAGCATGTGTTCACCTGGGTTGGATAATGTAGGGGATTTCTTTTGTTTGTCAGATGCAGTGGAATCCTCCCTGTTAAATTTGATGTTTGCATTAAGTTGCCTTCGACATCTGCACCCAGGCTTCAAAAAGCAAATACAGGTGGTCCCCGACTTACAAGCGAGTTCCGTACTTATGAGTTGCTTGTAAACCGAAAATTCGTACCTCGGAACAGCCCGCAGTGGCTATCTCGTAAAACCGGAACTTTGCTCGCAAATAGAAAAAAGACGCTAGCGCTGCGGCGCACACCCGTTTATCAACATGAGACTGAACAAGCGTACATACTGATCCTTAAACATGCACAACACTTTATTTACAAGCAGTTAGCTAGCACATTACACCACACATTCATCTATAAACACATACCTGTACAGTTTTTTCTGTACAACAGTGCTTTTCTCCGCCTTTTGTTTTCACACGACAGACACGTCGTCTCTCGCCCCCCCCTCCGCGCGCTCTATGTGCAGTCAAAGTGCAGTGCAACTGTCTAGTCCAGACAGAAAGGACTGTTAGTATCCTAACTTCATACAGAAAAAGTTTTAATAACTTACCGAAAGCCGTCTGCTTGCGCCGCCTTCAGCTGCATCTGTTAGCATTAGCACCCCCGAATCCGCAGCTCCGGGCAGTCCGGTTTATCTGCATCTCCAAAAATGCTGTCGGCTTTGTTATTCCAAGTTAGCTCGTTGTCCCCCGATGTCTTCGGCTTCCAGTCCGACATCGAGGCGAGCTCCAGGGACCTCTGATCGCACAAAGCCGGCTGTCTGCTGCAGGTCTGGTGCTGGGTCCGGTTTAGCATGTTAGCCTTAGCTCATACCATGAGCTGCTGGTCTCGCGCGGCGCTGTGGGAGTGATCGGCGGAGCGATCGCGGCTGCTGCTCCAGTCCTGAGACATTCACAGAGTTCAGGGTAGGGCTGGGCGATATGGACAAAAATTCATATCTCGATATTGTTGTGATATATCGCGATATACGATATATATCTCGATATAATTTTCTTTCCATAAAAGAATAACAAAAATATATTTCTGAGTCAAAGCTTTGTCCCAGTTGTCACACAGCAACATTTATTAACAAACAGCTGTAACTCTACAAAATAAATGTCTAAAAAATGAACTATTTACATACATTACTTTATTTTTTAGACATTTATTTACACCTATTAAATAATAGTCCTCTTCAGCTGAGGGCAGCTGTGTCATTGCCTCTGATGTGTGTCCCATCAGTGTATGAATGTGATACTGATAAAGTACTGATTATTCTTTGTACAGTTCTAGCAGAGTGCTGTATGAATGGGTAAATGAGGACACAGATTGTGTTTTAAAGAGCTTTGAGTGTCTTGATAAGATAGAAAGGTGCTTTCACTTTAGTCAGTGTGTTTGTGAACTGCAGTAAATGTGAGCCTCTGTGGTACAATATATTTGATATACTGTATCCGGTTTTATTGTGAAAGGGTCAGGGGGTTGTTTCCGGGTTCACGAAGAATAAAGACGTTCTCTAAGTTGCTCTACAAAGTGTCGCATTGAATCCTTGTGTAAAAACACGACAGCCTCCACTCAGAAACGTGAACAGAGAGGCGGAGACATTATTAAATCAGCAGTTTATCATATATCGCTAAAGACACGGTCAGTCTCAGCTGTGGAAGAAGACGGCTAAAGCGTTAGCCATCTTGTTAGCCTCGCTAAGGACCGTATCTTTAGCGATATATGATAAACTGCTGATTTATTAATGTCTCCACCTCTCTCTGCGGTGCACGCATGGCTATATGAGCTCAGACCCGTGGTTTGTTTTAAGGAAGCAGGAGGCTGTATAAACACTCGGTTCTGCCGTTTCCAGTTCATGCTCCACTCCGCTGTTTAAATGGTGAAAAAGATTCGTAGTTCCGACCTTTCGTCGGGATTATTTTCAGCATCGTCTACAAAAATATTTTTTCTCAGAAAGAACATTGTTTTTCCCCCTCAGCAGCTAGCGTCGCTCTTCATATCTGCCGTGTTCACTTGTGCTGAAAGGGAGTGTTTCCAGTTAATTTATCCGTATGAGGCATCCTCTTATGGGAGAAACAGTCCTCCAAAAGCCGACTGCCGAGTGCCGAGACTGGAACTAATGAATGTAAAATGGCGGAGGCGGTATTTCCGGTTCCTGGTTCCCGCAGGAAGTTGTTCAAAAAAGCACGAAATTATAAAAAAAAAATGATAATAATGATACTTTACGTATTTATAAAGCCATTTAAAACATTCACAGCTGCAACAAAGTGCTGTACACATGAAATTAAGAACATTTAAACCCCCCCCAAAAAAAAATAATAATAAATTTTTTTTTCATATTTTTATTAATTATGATAATCTCGTAAAGTCGAACGCTCGTAGGTCAGGGCGCTCGTAAGTCGGGGACCACCTGTATGTGAGTCGAAAGCTCAGACACTTGGGTTGCACCAAAATATGCATGCTCTTTTGTTGGGGTAGGTGCCATTTGTTTACGATCTGAAGCTATGTTAGCACCTGTCTCAGTACTCAACCATATTGTTAACAGGCAATTATGGTCCAACACCTACTGATTCTCCTGACACTTCACAATTTCAGATGTGGGAATGTCTTAAAAAGGCTTCTCCTTTGAGCATGGAGTACTGTATTTATTACACTATAGACTGCTGTCCAACATGGATGTAAGGAATTTAGTAGTTTCTGAATACAGTATAACCAGTTACACATTACAGTCTTTGACCAAAGGCACTTTGTTAAAACTTTCTGTTGAGAGTTTTGTTTATAAGGTCAAGTTTTACTGCTTGTGTAAGGGTAAACATAATCTCGTTTTCATCTCATGTACCACATGCGGTGCAAATGACAATAAAGACTCTCTGACTCTCTGACTCTGACTCTGAAATACAGTATCCTGCTTTTACAGAGATGTTGACATTGACAAGATATATATTGAAAATGTTAATTGCAATAGTGTTGCGGTAGGTGTTCTGATTTGATAAAACATTCTGATATACCTCTTGTTAAAATCAAGATTGTTTTCAGTTTTTATACCATACCATTTTATTTATAGAGCACTTAAAACCGTGACAAGGCCAACCAAAGTGATGTACAAACAAACAACAGGCAACACATAGGCAACATACAAAATGAAGTAAAAAACAGAATACTGTATAGACATAAAAACGTTGCAGAAAATAAATATAACGACCAACCTGTGTGAAGCAAACGGGTTCAAACACAGATCATCAGGTGTTAAGCAACTGAATAGTAGTGGGGCTTTAAACGGGATTTGAAAACCGAGAGGGAGGGGGCCTGCCTGACAAGCTGAGGTAACTCGTTCCAAAGTCTTGGGCCTGCTACAGAGAAGGCCCTGTCACCTCTGCGTTTAAGATGTGTTCCTGGAACGGTGAGAAGTAACTGGTCCGCTGACCTCAGAGAACGTGGTGGGACATACGGCTGTAGCAAATCGGAGAGATATGTTATACAGTATATAACTATTGTTACATTATGCTGGTGACGATTCTCAGTCATCCAGGACATGATGAATTAAAAAAAACGTTCAATACAAAAATAACAACATTATTTGTATTGGAAGACATTTCGCTCTTCATCCGAGGAGCTTTCTCAATTCAAAGAGTAGAGCGTGTGGGGTTCAGGTTATAAAGGCTGAGTGAGTATTGTTACATTGCATTTTTCAGTTTTTAATCACCATATGTTTTTTAATAAATGACTGACATTGCATTTCCTCCAATGTTTGCAGCGTGCCTTTCATCCCTCTGCTCTGTTGCCATTTCTGTGACAGCATTGCATTGCAGATCATTGAGGTTTTTTTAGACGTCACATTTGAATTCAACATTGAAAATGCTGTTTGGCCATCAAAGTGTCCAAATAACATTTTCATTTAGCTTTTGTATTTTTTTCTTTCTTTTTCTGTTATATCTGGATATTGCTTCCCAGTGTTGTAAGCATTGATATCCTAAATTGTAGGGGTGTAGTGGAAGTAGGAGAGATTTTTCCACTACTGATATTTCTCCATCACAAGATCTAATCAACATTTTGCTAAAACAGAAAGAACAAATGACTCTCTTGAACTCCACACAGCTTGCACTGTTTTTCCAGACTTTTAAAAGAGTTGTTATCTCAGGGTGTGGATACCCCTCTCCATTTCCATCCAAATCATCAGTGTGGGGGTGGGGGTGTCCAGGAGAGGGGACCAGAAGCTGGCCTACAGTGAAGGGGACACAAAAACATGTTTCTAGTACATTTGATTGGGCTGACAGTATTTACAGAATACACTATATGAACTACATCTCTGACCCAGGGGATTGTGTAGCATCAGAAACTTTGATAAATTGAAAATAGTGAGCAGCACAAACAGGATGCTGCTATCCATCTTGTGTAGAAAAACCATTGACTACAGCCGTCAGTGGTACGCATGCACAATTTTACCCTAAAGGCCCCAGTATAGCTCTGCGTTCGGCCGAACGCCGCTCGACGCTGTTCGAACACAGAGACAAGCCTTTGAACGCGGGCGCGAATGCGCCAAGCTCAAATTTTACGACCGCGTACTAGTGCTGTGCGATATGGAAAAAAATCATATATCACAATATGGACTTTTTTATATCGCAATAACTATATATATCACGATATACCACAATTAATTTAGTATTTGGTTTGTGTTGTGGTTTGGTTGTGTTGGCGTCGGGCGAGGGAACGGCCTTGTGACAAAGTTTGCAGCTTACCGTTTTCTGCTCCATGTCAGACTTCTTGAATCCAAAATGTACCCAAATAACAGACGTTCCCCCTCTTTTTGGTAAAAGTTCTTTTTCTTGGGCTGCCTATGCAACTGTTTCTCCTTGTTGTGACACCGGCTTCATGCCCCTGCGTCTCCATTGCTCTCGAGTTTAACAACGTAAAGCATGTGTTGCAAACCCGCACGTACGTCTTCTTGAATACCCAAATAACAGACGTTCCCCCTCTTTTTGGTAAAAGTTCTTCTTCTTGGGCTGCCTGTGCAGCTGTTTCTTCTTGTGACACCGGCTTCATGCCCCTGCGTCTCCATTGCTATTGAGTTTAACAACCTAAAGCATGTGTCGCAAACCCGTGCGTGCGTCAAACATAAAGCAGCGTCGTCATGTCGCAAAACCACAATATGAAGCTTCTTTGCGAAAGTTATTTTTTTTATTCTTATTCATCACATATATAAACTGAGTTTAAGCAAAGTGACAACACCAATACATTTCATCGTAACCTACTTTATTTATTTGCATGAATAATTAATAAAATTATTTTATAAACGATAGAGACGATAGAAGGCAAGTTGCACGATAGACACGTTTCTATCGTCCCCACGATATATATCGTCATATCGCCCAGCACTAGCTCTCACAATGCGCTGGAGGCTCTTGCGGCAGGATGCAGTACATGCACCAAACCACACCGTGATGCAGCTGGTCAGGACACTTTCTATGGCACCCCTGTAGAAGGTGCACATGATGGGGGTTGGAGCTCCAGCCCTTTTCAGCTTGCGGAGAAAGTAGAGGCGCTGGTGAGCCTTCTTGGCCAGTGATGCAGTGTTCCTGCTCCAGGACAGGTCCTCTGAGACGTGCACTCCCAGGAACTTGGTGCTGTCCACTCTCTCCACTGTGGTGCTGTTGATGGTCAGAGGGGCATGTTGGGCATCCCTCTTCCTGAAGTCCACAACAATCTCCTTTGTCTTCTCCACGTTGAGAGTGAGATTGTTGTGTCCGCACCACAAGGCCAGGCGGCTCACCTCGTTCCTGTAGTCCGTCTCATCGTTGTTGCTGATGAGACCCACCACTGTTGTGTCGTCCGCAAACTTGATGAAGTGGTTGGAGCTGTATGATGGTGTGCAGTCGTGTGTTAGCAGGGTGAATAGAAGGGGCTCAGCACACATCCTTGTGGGGCCCCTGTATTCAATGTGATGGTGCTGGATGTGTTACTGCCGACCCGTACTGCCTGTGGTCTCCCGGTCAGGAAGTCTAGCAGCCAGTTACACACTGAGGTGTTCAGCCCCAGACTGTCCAGTTTAAGGATGAGCTGTTGGGGATGATGGTGTTGAAGTCAATGAACAGCATTCTAACATAAGAGTCCTTCGTGTCCAGACGTGTGAGAGCTGTGTGGAGGGCAAAGGAGATGGCATCGTCGGTTGAGCGATTAGGCCGATATGCAAATTGGAAGGGATCCAGGGAGGCAGGGAGGACAGATTTTATGCTTTTCATGACTAGCCGTTCGAAGCACTTCATCAGGATGGGGGTGAGTGCTACTGGACGATAGTCATTGAGGCAGGAGGGCGTTGCCTTCTTTGGGACAGGGATGATGGTGGTGGCTTTGAAACAGGTGGGGACGATGGCCTGACTCAGTGAGATGTTAAAGATGTCCGTGAAGACCGCTGCGAGTTCCCCTGCACAGTCCTTCAGCACACGACCAGGTATGTTGTCAGGACCAGAAGCTTTCCGGGCGTTGATCTTGATGAATGATCGCCTCACGCTGTCTGAGGACAGCGCCAGCACCTGGTCATCAGGAGAGGGGGTGAGTTTTTGTGCAGGTGTGCTGTTACATTGAGTCTCCCCTCCCCCTTCTGCGTAATGTCGGCATCATTATGTGCTTGCGTGCAAGACTTTTTTTCTTTAATACATTTTTGATCTGCATGCAGAAATCAAAAATATGTTAGGATTTTTTTTGTCTCCAAACCCTATGTCATTTTTCACCACTTTTATTGTCTGTCAACAGAACTCACTTGTTAATGAGTCTTTGAGGCTCAATGTGAATTATCTGTTTAAATAAAGGTTGAATTAAAAAAAATTTTTTAGACGTGGCAGATACATTCATCATTACAGTGAAACGAGACTGTAAACACATTTGTTAGAAAAAAATGTCTATGCAATACAATGATCAATATAGCCATGTCAACAGGGTTTTATAATGGTACACACGTTAAAGAAAAAAAAAACTATTATAAAGCTATTTCTGATGTTCTCTGCATGCCAGCAGTTCAGATCTGCTCCAGCTTACCTTAGATCATCTGGGATGAAGTCTTCATTTCTGCACATTATCTAATTGTTCTTTTTTATATATACAGGAAACTCTCGAGTTACGTCACCTGCGACCTACGGCAAAGCGGACGTACGATTTGCCTCTTTGAAAGAATGCCGTCGACATACGACCGAAAAAACGGACTTACGACAGAAGTACATTAGAAGTATGTAATCGAGATACGGCAAAAAAAGTGTGACACTACGGCAAGCGGCAAGGTGGGGGAGGGCTACAGTACCTTGAGTGTTCGCGCATGACAGTGGGCGTGACCCTGGAGTAGGGGTGGGGCGACACTGCCGTACTATTTAAAGGGACGCGCCATCTTGACCACGTTGTTGAGTTTCGGCGAGAGAGAGAAAAGCAAACGTACGTACCCTGTATCGATCATCATTAGCATTGCATTCAGTTAGCATTAGGTTTAGCGACAGTTATTAGCCACAGGTAGCATAGGTTTAGCGAGCGGTATTTTATTAGCCACAGGTAGCATAGGTTTAGCGAGCGGTATTTTATTAGCCACAGGTAGCATAGGTTTAGCGAGCGGTATTTTATTAGCCACAGGTAGCATAGGTTTAGCGAGCGGTATTTTATTAGCCACAGGTAGCATAGGTTTAGCGAGCGGTATTTTATTAGCCACAGGTAGCATAGGTTTAGCGAGCGGTATTTTATTAGCCACAGGTAGCATAGGTTTAGCGAGCGGTATTTTATTAGCCACAGGTAGCATAGGTTTAGCGAGCGGTATTTTATTAGCCACAGGTAGCATAGGTTTAGCGAGCGGTATTTTATTAGCCACAGGTAGCATAGGTTTAGCGAGCGGTATTTTATTAGCCACAGGTAGCATAGGTTTAACGAGTTTTTTTTTTAGACAATTTTTTTTTGTGAGAGATAAATAAAATGGGACCCAAGAGGCCTTCGAAGTCCGCTGATAAGGGTGCGGGTAAGAAACCCAGGCAGACCATAACCCTCGAGACGAAGCTAAAGATTGTTAAAATGTGTGATGGGGGCATGTCAGCGACCGAGGTAGCAGTGAAGCTAGGCTTTCCGCGTTCAACGGTGGGGAAGATCAAGGCAGACAGAGAGAGAATTCTGGACCAAGTGCGTCGTTCCGCACCCATGAAGTCCACAATTATTACAAAACAGAGAACGGGTGTTTTGGTGGAGATGGAGAGGTTGCTCTTCGTTTGGATCAAGGACAATGCTCAAAGGCGCGTGCCCGTGAGCATGGCCGTGATCAGGGAGAAGGCCCGCATGATTTACAGCACGTTGAAAGCTAGGAGTGAGGGAGGTTTTAAGCCCAGAGAATACAGCGCAGCCATCACTTCCTTATATTCCACACGCTGGTTAAGGACTTCAGGGGTGTAATCCTCCACGATCCGCACCGGTTTCCCCCGGTATTCAAGTTGACCTCTACGTCGAGCCTCCCAGATGAGGAGCTCCTTCACCTGGACTCGGTACACTCGCAGGATAACCGGGCGCGGCCGCTGGTCCGAGGCGGGTTTCGGGGCGAGGGTTCGATGGGCCCGGTCCAGTTTGGGTGGAGATGGAAGCGTGTCACGCCCGTAGATGTTGCACAGCAGGTTGGAGAAGAAGTCTGTGGGACGTCCGCTCTCAATAGACTCCGGTAAACCCAGAATACGAATATTCTGCCGTCTGCTTCGACTTTCTAAATCGGCTAGTTTAGATTTTAGTCTGGCGTTTTCCTCCTGGAGAGTTGAGCAGGTGTTTTCCACATCCGACATGCGCTGGCTCAGGTTGTTAGTGACAAGTTCCAGTGATGACACACGCTGGCCGTGTTCCTCCACCGCGAGCCGGGTCTGGTCCAAGTTGATATCCAGCTGACTAAAAGTTTGTTTGAACTCAGCTGACAGCGCCGCGCGGTGCTCCTCAAGCAGCAACGTAATTGCCTCAAGGGTTAGGCCAGCGTCATCCTTCTCAGCGTCCTTCTTCAATCTTGTCGACTTGAGACATTTTTATTTAAAATCTTTAAAAGAGATGTTTGATGGAAGTTGTGTGCGTGAAAATTGGCAAAAAAAAGTAAATGTAAAGGGCTCGGTGGTGCTAAAAAATAAGTTTTAACCGGAGCACTGGCAAGTGCGACTTACTCCATCTCACGACCACACCCACAACTCTGTATTAGAACAAAATCAAAGATAGAAATAGTCTCTTTTGATAACTATGTTCTCAGATTACAACTAATGGAATAAATTGTGTTGAATGTCAGGTTACTGAAAGGGTCAGTGAAAAGCATCACTGAAGAGTTCAAAACACTTCAGTTTGACCCTGGGTAGGTCCATTACATCTCCCCCCTTTTGGAAGTCATCGCCAGTCCTTGGGGATGAGGTCCAACACGAAAGGATACCTTGAACTGTCTCTAATCTTGAAGTAATCCAGCAAGTGGAAGAAGAAAAATCAAAATTATAATCCCATAAAGTTTTTGGAAATTCCATACTGTTCGTAGGTAACCCCATTGCGGTAAGCTTTGAATCCTTTGGAAAACAAAGTCTTATAATCCACAGCGGTAATTCCACAACGATTAGTTTTGTTGATTGATCAGCAACAATTGTTTTTATAATCAGCATGTAGAGGGCATCCCTCGATTGAAGCATAGGAGGCGACCCTTGGATGAAGGTTGAAGACCAAGCGTTAGAGCTGCAGGTCCCCACATCGAAGGTTGTTGGCTGGTTGGCTTCTAGTCAGTGCCACTCTGGTTCTATGTGTCATGCAATTATGTGGTTTTTAGGTGGGCTTATGATTGGGATTTTACATTAAGCCCTACCTATATGCACCTGGTATGTAAGCTATCATGGTTTAGATCAGCTACAATTACCAATTAAGGGGTGGATCAATTCTGTAAAATCAGATATAGGGATCTATACCTATAAAATTTTGGAGGGCTTCTGTAACGAAGGCCTCTTACTCCAAACTATTCCTCCATTCATTACTTAGTTTAGGTTACACTAAGTGGCTCGGGTGGTTGCTAAGGCAAAAACTCGGGCGTGGGAGGAGTTTGGAGAGGCCATGGAGAATGACATCCGTATGGCTTCAAGGCGATTCTGGTCCACCATCCGACGTCTGAGGGGGGGAAAGTGGTACGCGACCAACAGCATTTATGGTGGGGATGGCGTGCTGTTGACCTCAACTCGGGATGTTGTGAGTCGATGGGCGGAATACTTCAAAGACCTCCTCAATCCTACTGGCACGTCTTCCACTGAGGAAGCAGAGCCTGGGGACTTTGGGTCGGGCTCTCCAATCTCTGGTGCTGAGGTCACCGAGGTGGTTAAAAAGCTCCGCGGTGGCAGGGCTCCGGGGGTGGATGAGATTCGCCCTGAGTTCCTTAGGGCTCTGGATGTTGTGGGGTTGTGTTGGCTTACGCGACTCTGCAATATCGCGTGGACATCGGGGGCAGTTCCCTTGGATTGGCAGACTGGGGTGGTGGTTCCCCTATTCAAAAAGGGGGACCGTAGGGTGTGTTCCAACTATAGGGGGATCACACTCTTAAGCCTCCCTGGTAAGTTCTATTCAGGGGTTCTGGAGAGGAGGGTCTGTCGGATAGTCGAACCTCGGATTCAGGAGGAGCAATGTGGTTTTCGTGCTGGTCGTGGATGTAGTAATACAGCACTGTCATGTCCGTTACTGGATTTAGGCCTCTTCACATCTCTCTGAAACTCTGAGTGTTACACTTTTCTTGAGCTCTGAAGAAGACAAGTGGACACTATTTTGTTACAATTATTTTGAATTAATGGACACCAATCAATCAGAAAGAACTTTCATTTAATGTATGTTAATTCAGAATTGATCAACAGTATACTTTTGTCATTTAATGATGATCTGTTACTTGCATGAGTTTGACCCTTCTGCTGGTTTATTTCTGCAGAACAAGCATGCTTTAGTATTATGGCACAGTTCAGGGTAAACTTTTAACTTGCAACTTCTTTTGTGTTGTCTGCGAAGTAGCCATAATATTCTCTGTGCTAACAAGCGGCCATCTGGCCGATTCTATAAACAAGTTTTCCTACTGTCCTTCAGAGATCTTCCGACTGTGGGAGCTGAAACTCATTCATTTTATTTTGCTAAACCAGCCAGTAGCCATTCAGGAGATGGGTAGACTCCACCCTCCATATAAAGTCTTACTTCTCGTTTTGACTTTAGTGCAAAGAGGGACCACTAACTCAACAACTGGTTTTCTCCTCTGGAAAAAGCTGGAAACGTGGTGGTCATTGTGTCAATTAGACCTACGTTTCTCAGCAGAGTTATAGTACAGCTTTGCTGTGACTCACTCACTCCTTTCTGAAAGAATTTGTTTTCGGAAAGTTTTATTTTGAAACTCAGCCAGGAGCTGGCCCTGTTCCTGCCGGAAAAAGCGCACTTCTGCTCATCTGAATCAGCCATACACGCGCGGAAGTCAACTGGACGTCAACTGGACAACACAGTCCGTTAGTGTCCACAAAATTTTGTTGCTCTTATCTCCAGAGACATATTGTCACCAGGTAATGAGGCGTTGATTGTATGCTGAACGGGTGAGAAGTCCAGCTGGACTTGGTCGGGAAAAGTGTCACCCTGTCGCATTTCAAAATAATTAACTTCCGTTAAACTTAGCTTTCATTCTAATCCTTCCTCTTATTCTTATTTTTTCTAAGCCAGTAAACTTTAAGTAAATGTGCCAATAGGGAGTTAAACATAACTTGTCTGTTTGTTTAATTTGAATTCTTGTCTCAAGTAGTTATTAAATCAGAACTAATCTAGATACAAATGTGTAATGTACTTTTATGATTGTCTCAATAAAAGGTCTATCTTTGGTGGATCAACATAAGTTGACGTCTCTCGTGAAATTACATTTGTCTAGTCACATCAAAGCAATTTAAGCCAGAAAAAGAGTGAACTTGTGAATATTGATGATAGATGTGTGTAGATAAAATCTGCTCAAACCTTTCATCTAAAATATAGGTAAGTCAGTAAACTGACCAATTTTCCTATATTATTACATTTGGCGGCTCGTCCGTGCCTCTGAACGGTATTTACATTGTGTTTTTGTAGTCTTTTGTGACGGTTTGTTGGCATAGTTTGTCCGTGTTTTTGGACTTGGAAAAGATAATTCTGGCTGGTGAGTGTCCGGGAGTTGCTAATCGCTGCATTGTCTGGTTCATTTCACGTTGGAATTATTTTTGAATCACTTTTAAACACCTGTTTGAAGCTGCTGGTGATGAATTTGCGTCTGTGTTTGTGGGACGTTTCATACCATGTCGCAAAGCTGCATACATCTTTGCGGTGACCGCCGTGTCACCCCAATCCACCACTCTTCATCTTATTACATTGCGGTTTACTGTTGTGCGCTGTTTTCACATTTTGCTGGGGATCTGTGGTGCCTATTTCTGTTACGTTTGTTAGAGAGGGTTCGGCGAACCGTCTCTTCTTCTGAACTGGACCGGAAACTGTCCGGTTCCAATGAAGACTCCATTGTTTTCAACAGTTAGAAGTGCTGTCTTCCTCTGGTATACTCGGATACTGGCCTGTATGTGATTTGGCTCGTTAACAGAATTCTCTGTGGTGTATTATTCGTTTATATTGTGAAGAAGTGTCCAGAACTTTTGGGTCGAGCTAACGTTAGCATTCCCGAAGCAGAGGCTGCATGAAGCGCTGTGATTTTGTGTTGTGTTCAAAAAAGTTGGTTCTATAGACTGCTGGTTGTCGGATTTCATTTTTCACACATTTCTGACAGTTTATCTGTTTTGTTTCACTTCTATGCATGTAATATCATCGAAGACTATTTGACCGCGGTGTTTTGTGATATTTATGAGTGTTTTAGGGCGTTAAAAAAGTCTGTTCGACGCTAAAATCCGACCGACCTCAAAGGTCCGTGAACGCGTCGTTGAAATGGCACGTCACCGTGTGTGACGTAGAGGGACGTGAGGTATAGAGGACTACATTACCCATGAGCGCTTGGGTTGAGAACTACATGTTTTGTCTTCGATGTGAGGGTCAATTACGCTGTTAGTGGTGACGCGTAAAGGGTGGGACAGCCCACTCCTCGTCTGTTTTCACTTCAGCTACCAGAGTGCACAAGCTTCAGGCTTGTTTGTCCGTTACTATCTTTGAAAGACTGTTTCATCGCGGTGTTTTGGAGATTTTAATGGGTGTATTGAGTCAGTTTCTGTGAGACTACCGAACGCCATGTGACCAGGTCACGTGACACCGGAAGCTGCAACTGGTTTAAGGGAACCGACTGTTTTCTTTTTCTTTTAAGAAAAAGTTTAAAAAATCACAGTACCTGTTCTAAACGGTGTTGGTCACATCGAGTTGTCACTTATAAGAACGCAGTTCTGGCGATCATCACGTAAAGGCTCTAACTCTTTCTGTAAGGTCGCTTTTAGTACGTTTTGTTGGGTGCTTTTCGTGAGCTAAAAGCTAAGGCTCCACTCGCGGGTGACAACAGCGCCTCTATAGTGGTCAGAAAGAGAAATTGCAGTCGCTGTGATTAAAGCTTATCAGCTTTGCACCCCCATCTGCTGGATGCTGTGGAGAATACGGTTCATGTATTTCTGTCTGCATTTCAACTTTCCTGTTTTTGAAATAGAGTACAGTTTGAAATGGTGGACGCACAGCATCCTTTGATTTGATTTTCACATGAAATCAAATATTGAAAGCAGAACAGTCATACAGTATTAATGCGGACATGTCTGCATTTTGATAAAACTTAACACTTTTATCGTAATTCTGTGCATACAAGCTTTCCATCTTTATTTTAAACGAAAAGTTTAAAATAAGAGACATGATGCATCTTTTGTCTTGATTTTAACTAAAATCACACAAAGATAGCCGAGCTTGTTTTGATCTTTTCAGGTCGACAAATTCATAAAAATCACTGATTTTTATTTGATATAACATCCTGGGAAAATTTTACAGTAAAAACATGCATTTGAATCTGAATCATTTTATGAGCGTTTGTATGAATAAACAGAGGTCAGGCTTAGGTTAGTTAGTAACTGTTGTTTGAATATAAGTTCTTGATAAAGTTAACACTGCCTATGGGTATTTGACTTTACAATTCATTGGGGTAATTCCTGAAATATGGTACCTATGATAATAGACTTATTGAACACAGTGAAACACATAAACCTGGAGGCTGGTTGGTTTTAATTTATTCAATGCTACATTAAAAGTGATGATTTATATGCTGTTACGACTGGATCAGCCAAAACATATTCATGGGACACCAGACACAGAAAAAGTTTTAACAAAATTTTATTTAACTAAAAATAAGCGCTTCCAAGCAGGCGGGGTCCTCCCTGGCTTCTCCCACCAGGCACGGAGCGACTTCTTCTGGATCAGCGTCCAAAGGAAAAGAAAATTAATAAAAAGTACAAATAAGTGTTGGACTGGTGGGCGAGGCCAAAAACAATAAAACGCCACCCAGGTTGATCCAATCCTGTACAGGACCGTCGTACCCCCCCAGGCGACGATCTACCTTACCAAAGAAACCCCTAAACAAACAAAACACGAAAACTGGACTACCTACACCCACACAGTCAAAAGTACAACAAAACATGAGAAAGAGAAAAAACAACAGTCACCTCACTGTTGATCCCAGTTGTCCTCCTCCTAAACAACTGTAAAGACACTGCCCTCAGTGTCTTCAACCATAGACCTGATTAAACCTCATAGGCACAAACACAGGTACACACCTTCAAAGTCAGAAGCCAAAGCTTCCATTAGCACTTAAGGTGCTTTTAGACCACACAGAACTCTATTTAAATAGTCAGGGTCACTTCAGAGCTCCAAACAGCTCAGCTACTCTCCCTTGAGCAGACTTACCAACAAACAGAGAGGGTGGAGGTTTCTCTGAGTCAGCATAACACACACAGCTTTACAGCTGTCAATCAACACTAGGTTATTTACCTTCAGTGTATCTTCAGCCCATTCATCAGCTGACATCTGGTGTCTTTCCACACCAGCTCTACTAGATTCACAAGCCAAATCTTGTGTCCAGCTTCTACCCTTGCTTCCAGCAAGTCCACACACTTGATCAACAAGCCCAATCCTGTTGCAACAAGTCTCCACCACCGCTCAAAGCACCGTCTGTCTAATATAAAGGTAGGACCTGCAGGTGAACACCAGCTCTGCCTAATTAGCTTGATTCAGGTCAGGTTGAGTTTAAGGAGAAAAGAAATGTTCTTCCTAAACCAGCAGTCTACAGCATTTAGCAGCAGGTTACAGTGAAGTAAAATAAACAGGAGCTTAGACTGTTGTTTAAAAACATTTTAAAAAACCTGGGGTACATAACATATGCACACTGTAAAATCGAACCATCTTGCTTGATTTTTCACAAAAAGTCATTACAAAGATGGAAGTTCACAACGGTGCGACACCTGAATGTGTCCCAAGTTGAGTTAGGTGGAGCCAGGGCCCTGCCCCTGTACCTCGCACAGTGAGACATTTTGTACCAGAGCATGATGCTTACTTGGCTGCGAGGAATGTCCTTCAGCAATCAGGTGAACATCCCCTGTTGTTTTTCGACAGGCTCCTCTCTGCATATTCGGGTGACATAACTGTCCCTGGCATAGAGGAAGATGATCAGTTTAAACGTCTTTTCAGTGCAAATCTCCTGCCTATGCACAGCAAATGTGTACGCTTCAAGGCTGATTTCAATGAAAGTACCATGGAGGAAATAACACAGTACGCTGTTACGGTTTTTGATATGTTCACACAAAGCAGTCTACCCTCAGAGGTGTGCCCAGGTCAAAATGTCAAATCCCACTCGCAGCTGATAGAAGAGGTTGTGGCGTAGTGGTAAGGGCAGTCGTCTCCCGATTGGAAAGTTGGCGGTTCGACTCCCGGGCCCCACACCATGTGTCGTTGTGTCCTTGGGCAAGACACTTAACCCCGAGTTGCTCCCGGTAAGACTGGAAAGCACCTTGCATGGTAGTCTGCCACTACCGGTGTATGAATGTGTGTAGCATTCAATGTATGTAGCACTTTGAGATTTTCACTAATGAAAAGTGCATTATAAATTGAATTCATTATTATTATTATTATTATTATTATTTATCTTTTGAGTATATGACGCATTTCTTCATGTGCTATGTTTGCGACCTGCAGCGTTGCTTCGTTGTTGCCCCACATAAGGTCGTGGTGTTTTATCTGTTGCTGATCAACATTAGTTTGTGTTGTAGTTGTGTTTAAATGCTAAAAATCTAGTGTTTCTTATGAACACCGCAGTGTGTGTGAACTCTTATGAACTCAGATAAGGAAGACCGCGACATCAAAGAATAATGGAGACTAGCTGTTGGTAATTTTAGCTGTTGTACAAGTTACAATGTTTTAGACACGGTGTTCTTTTGCTGCAAACAATGTTGTGGATCAAAGGTATTTATAAAATAAGATGTACTTGGTGAATGAGTATCATGGTCATCAGCTCTGTGCAGCAGTATTTATTTTGCACTGGGTCATCTGTTTGACAGATCAACAAAGTGAAAACAGTAATGTTTCTCAAGTATGCTTGTTTGTAAGGTGATTAAAATGTGTTGTTCTTTTTTAGCTCCATGAGGCGTTCCATATCCAGGGAATCTCTGAGCCATGTTTCACAGACATCAAGCTTCATTGGAGACATGTTGAAATGTCACTTTGGAGGTGACATGAGAGCTGATTCACCAGGTATATGTTTTATTTATTACTTTTGTAGCCCACCTTTACCCTCTGTCTGCAGGTATTAATATTATTATTTAATTATTATGTTTTATTTATTTATTCATCATTTTATTTATTACTTTTATTATGGCGGACATTATACAAAAAAAGTTTTAAAAAAGTTTATGCAACATTAATTCTTGTTTATTTGTTCATTGCTACCTGTCCCAACATTTTGGGGATTTGTTGACACTGTGAAATTTTGAATCAACATTTTTCTCCATTAAAATGTTACATTTACTCAGATTAAACTTTTGATCTTTTCTCTTTTCAGGACTGCAAATATCCAGGGTCGGGATGGAGTGAGTGGGAAGTCGACCGTTGCATCGTGTCCCAGATTTGTCCTCATGCATGAGGCAAAAAATAAAGAAAGAAAGAAATTGATTACAAAAACTAGTTTATGATTCATTTTATTAACAGTAAGTTAATTCAAAACAACAAAAGGTTCTGTGTCGTGTCAGCCCTGAAAACACACGGGACACCACCTCCAGCTCCTCTGTATGGACGCAGTGGGCAGAAGGAAAAGCAGTCCCAACCACCTTCAGGATGCTCCACCTGCCAGCCAGAAAGCAAACAGTGTCTCAGCTGTCGCATCCCAACATTGTTGTGGATGCAGGTCTCAGGAGATGAAGCTCTGGCCGAGACTCTGTATCATCTTCTTCTTCTTGGTTAAAGTAATCCTGGCTTTTTGGGCAGCACGTTGGCACAACTGGTAGAGCTGCTGCCTCTCAGCGAGAAGGTTGCCGGTTCAAATCCCGGTCCGGGGCCTTTCTGGGTGGAGTTTGCATGTTCTCCCCGTGCATGCGTGGGTTTCCTCCGGGTACTCCGGTTTCCTCCCACAGACCAAAAAACATGCTTGTTAGGCTGATTGGTGACTCTAAATTGACCCTAGGTGTGAGTGTGAGAGTGGATGGTTGTTTGGTGTGAGTGAGACAGGTCCCTCTTGTAAATGAGTCCCCGTGACTCAACGAGGCTAGCCTGTATAAATAAAGGTTGAATGAATGAATGAATGGCTGCAATTACTCTGTGTGGCTGCTGGGTGCTTGAGTCATCACAGTTATCTGAAAAGAACATTTTAAAGGATACACAGTACATGTATTGTTAAATTCATTGCGATTGCTTTGGTTTGCAAAAAGAAATATTACTTCTCATTAATCTTATCAGCTGTGCTGTGCCCAGTTTTGATTAGCTGACACATAGCTTAAACAAATACTGTATATACGTCCTAACAAATATATATTGTACAAGCTTATATAATGTTTCTAAACACGGATATTTGGAAACCAAATAAAAGATTTTACCACTGTTTGGTGCTAATTTATAGTCAATTCAAAAAACAACGTGTGTTTAGTTCTGGGTTGCATAACAAAAATAAGCCAAAGCGTCAAACACAACGAGGGTAGGAGAAATCAATATTTTATAATAAAATTGATTATGAAACGTTACTTTTGTAATGTGCTAAGTAATAAGATATGGCAAATTAAAGTGACAAACGACAAAAACACAGCTGTACACTGCATGCCATGCAGCTAAACACAGGTTTTTAATGTGTTATGTGTTCAGAAGCATACGCTTAAGCTGTGTGTGTGTGATTAAATACACGCAACAACATTTTAGAACTGTTATTTTAGTACAAGTTTAGGCATTTACTTACTGAAGACGCGACTATCCGCCATTTTGAAATCTAAACTTGGGCAGGGGTGGGAGTTTACCACTAGAGGGGGCGTGAACATAGGACAACCCCCAACCTACTCCCCTGCTTGTCTCTCGACATGCCCATTTTGAGGGAAATTTTGAATCTGGTCTGGGGGAGGAGTTACCGTCTCAACCTGTGTTGAGTTTCACTTTAAGGGTAGTGCATTGTTATGAGCTTTATGCATCATCATTAAAATATGATAATCTACTAAATCATGGAACTTCAGTAAATTCAACTGAAAAAATAATATACTAGATGGATGACAGTAATGTTTTCTTGCAATAATCCTTATGGCTCTTTTATGTAAAATAAAAATAGATTTTGTAATAGTTGTTCATGCTTTCCCCCAAACATTAATGCAATAAATTAAATGTGGAACAATGATGGTGTTATACAACAGATATAACACTTTGTCATTCAATAGGTCCCTAACCTAGTTACATTGAAAAAGTAACAGTTAAGTTACTGATTAGTCCTTGGGAAAAGTAACTTAGTTAAGTTACTGATTACTTGATTTAGAAAGTAACTAAGTTAGATTACTAAGTTACTTTATTACCACTTTCGGCCATTAGGGGGCAGCAGTACCACTTTCGGCCGCTAGGGTCCACCGACCGTTCCCAGCTCATGTGTCCGACAGAAGCCTCCTCTGCTCAGACTCACTCTGTCGCAGCCCGGCCTCCTGAACTCTGGAGGTCTGAACTAGTATTTGTTAGCAAAATATCTCAAGAACCACACAACAGATTTTGATGGAACTTACAGAAAGTAATCACTGGATGGATATTTACAACCCATTAGCTGTAGGAGATGTTTGAGCTAAAATTCGATTTATTTATAATTTATTTTCGCGACCGTTTGGAAGATGTCAAAGCGAAACAATTTAAGTCCAGCAGATTTGACCATTACGTGAATTTATTAAGGAACGGTTAAGCTCAGGAACACTTGTGCTATAATGTCAGCTAAGAAATACATTTTTTAAGCATTTATTTTGCTACATTTTAAAGAAATGTAGCCGCTGTTCTGTGCAACCAGCCCCGTCCCACCCGCACGCGTGCACATAGCAAACTACTTTGTTAAATCCAGCTGATTTGACCATTTCGTGAATTTATTAAGGAAAGGTTAAGCTCAGACACATCTTTGCTATAATTTTCAGCAAATAAATATTTGTTTTTACCATGTTTTTGAAGCTAGACAACACTTTCTCCTCACTCCATTGTTACTGCTGAAGGCTCCGTGAGCACCTCAGTGTTTATGTTCTGTCAGCCTGGTGTCAGGTTTCACAGCCACAGCAAGTGATCGTCCCTCCTTGAGTCTTTTTTTTTAATCACTCCCCGACCCGAGACGCATAGAGGAAATAAAATAAAATTACAGTACTGTACTACCGAAAATGACAAAAAAAAAGTAATGCACAGTAATTTTGATAAGTAACTTTAATCTGATTACTGGAGTTTGAAAAGCAACGCATTAGATTACTTGTTACCGAAAAAAGTGGTCTGACTAGAGTAACACGCTACTTTGTAACGCGTTACTGACATCACTGCTTATACAGTACATCAATGGATTTAGATATTTTAATTTTTACAGAATCTATATTTTTTTTCCAAGTTATTGTGTCATCAATGACAACACCCAAGAACTTGATCTCACTCACTCTACAGATCTCACCACCCTCAATTGTAAATTGGACATATGCAGTTTTCTTTTTATTACCAAATATCATATAATGGGTATTTTCTAGATTTAATGATAATTTGTTTAGTTTAAACCAAGTCTGTATTTTGACAAACTCTTCATCAATTCCAGCATCTGATTCAAATCCTCACCTAAACAAAAGAAAGTAGTATCATCTTCAAAGAGGATACATCTGAGGAGTCCCAACACATTAACCAAATCATTTACATATAAAATAAACAACTTAGGTCTAAGTACAGAACCTTGGGGAACTCCCCAGGTGATATTACAGTAATCAGATCTTACATCATCAATCTGTACAAACGGCTTCCTATCTTTCAAATAACTCTGTACCCACTGCAGCGCTGGTCCTCTAATGCCATACACATTCAATTTCTCAAGGAGAATGCTGTGATCTATTGTGTCGAAAGCCTTTTTTAAATCAACAAATATACTTATACCATATTGTTTTTATCAACAGCTGTAGTTATTTCTTACATAAACTCCATGAGAGCCATAGATGTAGAATTATTTGCTCTAAACCCATACTGATTATCACTTAAAATATTTTGCACATCAACAAATTTGTCCAATCTGTTACCAAATAATTTTTCAAATTTTTTTGAAAACTGTGGCAACAAGGAAATTGGTCTGTAATTATTAAATGCACATTTTTCACCATTTTTAAAGAGCAGAACAACCTTAGCTACTTTCATTCTATCCAGGAATGTTCCTGTCGAAAAAGACAAATTACATATATATGTAAAAGGGACAATAACATGACTTATTATATCTTTTACAAACATCATATCCATGTCTGCCCAGTCTTTAGATTTCTTGTCTGAAAATTTATTTACTAGATTCATTATTTCTTCTTTGTCTGTTCCTTTCAGAAAAAACTATTTACACAACCATTAATGAGTTCACATCTCCGTCCACATTAGGTATTTTAGCTGCAAGGCTAGTTCCAACATTGACAAAATAATCATTAAAGCCATTGACAATTTCTTTTTTATCATGGATTTCCTCGTTGTTCACCACAAAATACTTTGAAATACCCGTTTTTACCTTGTGTTTTTTCAGAACACTATTCATTACTGTCCATGTTGCTTTCATATTACCATTACTCTTATGCAGTAAATCACTATAATATTCCCTCTTTTGTTTTATTATAATCCCTACTAATTTATTTTTATATTTCTTGTATTTTTTTCTGTCTCTAATGTTCTAGTTTTCAGAAAACATGAATACAAATACAGGTAGTTCTTTTTTTACATGCATTTTGCAATCCTTTTGTCAACCATGGTTTCTTAACAAAATCTTCTCTTATGCAATTTTGTGACACACAGTTTTTTCTATACAAAGCTTCCAAAATATTCATGAACTTATCATATGATTTATTAACATCATCAACATACACATCATCCCAATTCTGTTTATCTAAGTCTTCTTTTAATTTATCCAAGGCTTTTTTTATGTATTTATAATTTTTATCTTTCTTGTGATTGTTGCTGTATTGATTTGATCTTTGCAAAAGATCGCAAAAACTGGTAAGTGATCATTTATATCAGTCATTAAAATGCCACCTAACACATCCCCATCTGTTATATTTTAGAAAATATGATCAATATGATCACTCCTCACACTAACATCACTTAAAGGGTTACATATAATGGGCGGAGATTTTAATTGCACATTAAATCCAAATTTGGACAGGTCAACAGGAACAGATCAATCACATAATAACTGTAGAACAGCAATAAAAACTATGATGAGGGAGCTAGAGTTACGTGATGAATGGAGAGAAAGAAACTTAGTTAACAAAGCATACTCATGTGTAGTGGACATGACCTTGTCCACTTTTAAGACACCTGTGTACTTTTGAACTGTCCAGTGATGACCTTTACTGACCACTCAGTAAAGCAAGACATTTACTACATAATCATTCATTTAGCTATAATCTGATAAATATAGTCACCAAAAGAGACTATTTCTATCTTTGATTTTATTCTAATGTGATCAAAAGAATAACTTTTGTCATTTTCATGATGTGTGCTTTTTAAGCTGTGTTATTCTGTGAGAGTTAAACTGTGTCCACTGCTGTGTTAAAGGGAAATATCGGGTCACAGAGACCCGACTGTTCTGTTTAGAAATAAGAAGACAGTTTAATCAGTTGTTTTTCATTGAACAAGGCTCCAGCTTTCTCTGTCTGTTCCTAAACAAATCTCCCTCTGCTGCTGCTTGTTAACCTTGGGTTTGATAAGACAAATGAACTCCTCGACTGGTCCTTCCTTAAGTACTAGTCTAAGCTGTGCTGAAACGCTTCAGAGAGTTGCTGGGAACTTCCAAAGAGATGTGAACTTTCCCAAGAGCTGGACACGTGTGGTCAAGAGCTAACGACCGGCGTCTTCAGCTAAGGACTGATAACAGGCTGTTATGAGTCTACTTCGAACAAGCCGAGCTCAAAACTTTGTTTATTCCTTCCTGGAATAAGTTTATCTTGAAGTCAGAGGCCTGAAGCTGACATATTCTCTGATGACCAACGCAAAAACCAGGAGACGTTGGAACGTAAACTAAAACCAGTTTTGGACGTGCTGGGACTAAAGGACTCTGTGCATCTGAAGGCTGGTGTCTTCCCTCTTACCGGGCGGTCGTCAAAAGGTAAAGGAGCTGTTTACAAAACGTACCTGGATTTTAGCAGAAGTCGGATGAAAAGTGTCACTCTGGTCTCATGAGACCAGAGTGACACTTTTCATCCGACTTCTGCTAAAATCCAGGTACGTTTTGTAAACAGCTCCTTTACCTTTTGACGACCGCCCGGTAAGAGGGAAGACACCAGCCTTCAGATGCACAGAGTCCTTTAGTCCCAGCACGTCCAAAACTGGTTTTAGTTTACGTTCCAACGTCTCCTGGTTTTTGCGTTGGTCATCAGAGAATATGTCAGCTTCAGGCCTCTGACTTCAAGATAAACTTATTCCAGGAAGGAATAAACAAAGTTTTGAGCTCGGCTTGTTCGAAGTAGACTCATAACAGCCTGTTATCAGTCCTTAGCTGAAGACGCCGGTCGTTAGCTCTTGACCACACGTGTCCAGCTCTTGGGAAAGTTCACATCTCTTTGGAAGTTCCCAGCAACTCTCTGAAGCGTTTCAGCACAGCTTAGACTAGTACTTAAGGAAGGACCAGTCGAGGAGTTCATTTGTCTTATCAAACCCAAGGTTAACAAGCAGCAGCAGAGGGAGATTTGTTTAGGAACAGACAGAGAAAGCTGGAGCCTTGTTCAATGAAAAACAACTGATTAAACTGTCTTCTTATTTCTAAACAGAACAGTCGGGTCTCTGTGACCCGATATTTCCCTTTAACACAGCAGTGGACACAGTTTAACTCTCACAGAATAACACAGCTTAAAAAGCACACATCATGAAAATGACAAAAGTTATTCTTTTGATCACATTAGAATAAAATCAAAGATAGAAATAGTCTCTTTTGGTGACTATATTTATCAGATTATAGCTAAATGAATGATTATGTAGTAAATGTCTTGCTTTACTGAGTGGTCAGTAAAGGTCATCACTGGACAGTTCAAAAGTACACAGGTGTCTTAAAAGTGGACAAGGTCATGTCCACTACACATGCTATTCAAGTACTTTCAAAACCTACTCTAGAATAGACTATTATTTAATTTCTACAGAATTACAGTATAAAATCCCAGAATGTTCCTATGAAAATATAGTTATTTCGGATCATGCACCGTGCAGGTTAGTTTATAAAGATGATAAACTAAAGAGAGATCCTCCAAGATGGCAATTTCAACACAAATGGCTACGAGATGAAAACTTTGTGAAATACCTAAGGAAACAAGTAGAAGAATTTTTTCAGATTAATACTACTGAAACGTCAGCGTGTATAAGATGGGAAGCATTCAAGGCCTTTCTTAGAGGGCATATTATTAGCTATACAGGTTCCAAGACAAAACAAACTGAAAAAACCAGAATACAGTTGGAAAATAAAATAAAAACAATACAAGAGAAAATAAACAAAAAACAAGATCCACAACTGGAAAAGGAATTATTAATTTTAAGAGCAGAATACAATAAACATTCAGCATCAAGAGCCGCATCTAGCTTACTACGACTTAAACAAACATTCTATGAACAGGGAGATAAAACAGGAAAACTATTAGCTTGGCAAATAAAACAGTTAGAATTTAGGCAACCAATTACATCTATTAAAATAAATGAACAAACTTTACAAGATCCACAACAAATAAACTCAGCGTTTAAGAATTATTATGAGGATTTGTATAAAGCACAAGAACAAATAAAATTAGAAAAAATAGATAAATTCTTAACAAATTTAAATATACCTAAGTTTTCAGAAGGAGATAGGGAAACCCTGAATTTAGAAATAACAGAGGAAGAGTTAGGACAAGCTATCAACAATATGAAATCAGGAAAAAGAGGAGGACCTGATGGCCTCCCAATAGATTTATACAAAATTTTTAAAGATAAACTTTTAACTCCACTACTAGATATGTTTAAGGAAATCTTCAGCTCAAATTATCTTCCCCCATCATTAAACGCTGCCATGATTACTCTTTTACCGAAACCAGATAAACCATTAAATGCATGTGAAAATTTCAGGCCAATTAGTTTGTTAAATGCAGATCTGAAAATAATATCTAAATTGCTAGCATTACGTTTACAAAAGATCTTACCAAAAATAATAGATCATGATCAAAATGGATTCATATTAGGGAGGCAAGGCTTCCACAATGTGAGGCGAGTATTAAATATAATTTATTATAATAAGGGATCCCCAGATTCAGCTCTTCTATCACTAGATGCCGAAAAGGCATTTGATAGGATAGATTGGGAATTCCTTATTCAGGTATTGGAAAAGTTTAATTGTGGAAATAAGTTTGTCCAATGGGTGAAAATATTATATTGTAACCCTTCAGCTGAAATTATAACAAACAGAAATATATCTAAACCAATAAAGATCAGTAGAGGATGCAGACAAGGATGCCCAATGTCACCTTTGTTATTTACTCTGGCAATAGAGCCATTTGCTATTGCTATCCGTTCACACCCGCAAATTTATGGAATCAAAGTAGGATCCAATGAACACAGAATTTCCCTGTTTGCAGATGATGTTATTTTATTTGTATCTAAAATGAGTAGCTCAATAAAACATATTCTGGACATAATCAAACAATATGGTGAGATATCGGGATATAAAATAAATAAAAACAAATCTTCAATATTACTCCTTGATAAGAATGAAAAGATTAATATAACTCCAGAAATACAACAGTTTAAGATAGTAAATGAGTTTAAGTATTTAGGAATACACATTTCATCAAATTTAGAACAGATATCCACAATTAACTATAAACACATATTAAAAGTAGTAGGTGATTCTTTAGAAAGATGGATGCCATTGCCAATATCTATGATTGGGAGAGTAAATTTAATAAAAATGAATATACTACCAAAAGTGCTCTATGTGTTTCAGAATGTTTCCCTTCCACCTCCTCCTGAATTCTTTCCACAAATAAGAAAGATGATGACACGTTTCTTATGGAAAAATAGGAAATCCAGAATACGCTTAACATTATTGTACCTCCCGTATGATCGGGGAGGCTTGAAATGCCCTAATTTTCACTGGTACTATTATGCTGTACATCTTAGGTCTATGATGTTTTATTATAGTAAACACTCTCCACATTGGGCTGATATGGAAACACAAGATTTAACATTAACACTCCCAGCATATTTGTATTCCAATTCAATATTGAAGCTCCTGAAACAAACTAAAAACCCATTTCCTAAAAATAAAATTAGAGTTTGGAGAGATGTTAAAAAAATTCTAAACGAATCGAATGATTTATCTTTATTCAGCCCAGTGTGGGGAAACCAATTCTTTTTACCTGGTGGAACGGACTCAACATTTAAAGAATGGAAGGATAAAGGTCTCCAAATGATTGAACATCTATATGAATCAAACTCAGACACATTAAGCTTTCAAGAGTTGCAGAATAAATTTAATATAAATAAGAATCATTTTTTAAAATATCTTCAACTCAGAAATTTTATAAAAACAACTCAGAACAATGTGCTGACAAAACCTCTAAAGTCAACTTTAGAAGAAATGCTAACAAAAGATAGTTTTAAAAATGTATTATATCAGATTTTTATCATTTATTAACATCCCATTCGCTTGAAGGATCACAGGGTAGACTTAATGCTTGGAAGGAAGATATAATAATGGACTTATCAGAGGAAGATTGGCAAATAGCATGTAATCTGGCCCACACTAGCTCTATTAATACAGCTTTAAAAATGATTCAATACAAGTGGTTAATGCAGGTTTACATAACTCCTGTAGACCTTAATAAATACAATGGGGAGATACTTGATGTTTGTTCAAAGTGTATGGAGGATAAAGGTACTCTGGTACATTGTATGTGGTATTGCAGGGAAATTATGTTATTTTGGACAGAAGTAAAAAATATAATTGAGAAAATCATTTCTAAACAAATAATTTTGGATCCAAAATTATTTGTGTTCGGCCTATATCCTGAAAGACATAACTATACTAATAATGAACAAATGTTTATTAATTTAAGTTTGATTAATGCAAAAAGATGTATATCGTTATGTTGGAAAAACTTGAATAGACCTACTGCAAATCAATGGTTACAACAAATGTTATCAGCTCTTCCTTTAGAAAGGATAATGTATCTGTTAAAGGGCAAGCAAGAACTGTTCGAGTGTGTTTGGAACCCCTTCATTATGTATGTAAAAAGTTTGGACACTTTAAATGAAAATGCAAACAATTGAAGAACGTGCGGATCGCAGTTTCCAAAGACAATAATACGAGAAGACATCTATAGTTGAACTTATTATAAAAAAAGAAATGAACAATGTAAAAAGAAATATGGGACACCTTGTTTTTGATTGTTTTTTTATTTTATTTTTTTTAATTATTTGGGTGGGGGTATTTTATTTAGTCTGTTTATTGTATGAAAGATGTGTTTATCTTGTAAAAACTCAAATAAATATATTTTGGAAAATAAAATAAAAGAAAATATGATCAATTATTGTTGCACTATGTGTTGTAATTCGTGTTGGATTAGAAATCAATGGGTAAAGATTTAAGCTGTACATTGAATTCATGAATGTACTGATGTTATTATAATCCGTTTTAATCCCTATATCAATGTTAAAGTCACCACATAAAAAATATTTTTATTACAACTCTTTTCTAAGAGCTCTATAATTATATCAGTAAATAATTCCACACTTGAACTCGGTGATCGATATACACAACTCACTATGATGTTTCTATCATTCTGATTTATTATTTCTATTGTTAACATTTCCATTAGATTATCAACAACTGTCGACATTTCACTAATTTGTATTTTATTCCATTTTTTACAAATAAAGCCACTCCACCACCTCTTTTATTGTTTCGGTTCATATAATGTAACTCATACCCTTCAATATGAGCATTATTTATGTTTTCATCATTTAACCAAGTCTCTGATAGTGCTATTAGGGCGGCCGTGGCGTAGTGGTAATGGCAGTCGTCCCCCGATCGGAAGGTTGGCGGTTCGAATACCGGTTCCCCACACCATGTGTCGTTGTGTCCTTGGGCAAGACACTTAACCCAGAGTTGCTCCCGGTAGGATTGGAAAGCGCCTTGCATGGCAGTCTGCCGCTACCGGTGTATGAATGGGTGGATGGTTGGTATTGTAAAGCGCTTTGGGGCCCCTCATCTGGGGCTGGAAAGCGCTATATAAATAAGCTCCATTTACCATTTTATTAATGTAAATGGTCTATCCAATTGTTCCAGGTAATCTGTTATCTTTGATATATTAGAAGATTTGAAGTTCTTTATGGAACACTGGGACGCCATGTCATCCGGACCAGAGAGGACAAGGATAGCCCAAGTTGTTATCATTGCTCTGTTCAGAAGCCTGCATCACTGATGGTGTGGGGTTGCATGAGCGCTTGTGGCATGGGCAGCTTGCATGTGTGGAAAGGCACCATTAATGCAGAGAACTATGTTCCGGTTCTAGAACAACATATGCTCCCATTTAGACGTCATCTCTTTCAGGGAAGACCCTGCATTTTTCAACAAGATAATGCCAGACCACATTCTGCAGCAATCAACATCATGGCTATGTAGGAAAAGGATCCGGGTACTGAAATGGCCAGCCTGCAGTCCAGATCTTTCACCTATAGAGAACATTTGGCGCATCATAAAGAGGAAGGTGTGACAAAGAAGGCCCAAGATGATTGAACAGTTAGAGGCCTGTATTAGACATGAATGGGAGAGCATTCCTATTTCTAAACTTGAGAAACTGGTCTCCTCTGTCCCCAGACGTCTGTTGAGTGTTGTAAGAAGAAGGGGGGATGCCACAGTGGTAAAAATGGACCTGTCCCAACTTTTTTGGGATTTGTTGACACCATGAAATTTTGAAACAATATATTTTTCCCTTAACATGATACATTCTCTCTGTTTAAACTTTTGATCTGTGATTTGTGTTCTATTCCGAATAAAATATTAGATGTTGGCACCTCCATATCATTGCGTTCAGTTTTTACTCACAATTTGTTTAGTGTCCCAACTTTTTTGGAGTCCGGTTTGTAATAATATAAAACATGTAAATTAACAGTCCTGCAGTAAATACCAACTTTGTGAAGGTTATGGTGTTAAAGTAATTTATTCAAACATCTTGATTAAGCTGTTCTTGTTTGAGAAGACAGAAAATGAGATCTTGTACCTTTGTGATACTTTGCAACATTCAGCAGTTCACTGAAGTCATTCTCCTGTGTTTCACCTGGAAAACATTAAAAATCACTCATCTCAACGATCACGTTTCTTTAAAGATAATGTCACAATTTATGCTGCAGTCTTTGACAAAGGATCTAAAACTTTAAAATAAATACGTCAATCTCTCAGAAAAAAAAGACTATTTTCTAGTTGAGAGTTCAGTAACTGGAATTACCATTAAAAAAATTTTTAAATCTACTTTCAAAATTTAAGCTGTAATGAATATTTAAAAAAGCTGAATTAGAAATAGATCAGTTTAAAACCGACATGATGGCAGAGCTAGCTGCAGTTAAAATGCAACTAGCAATTTAACATGTTTAATTAACTAAAACTGTTGACATGAAGTATTAATGTTAATAAACTGGTACAGAACAGTAAGCTAACGCTTCACAATGGCAAAAAAAAAAAGTATTTTCATCAACTTCCTGGAGAAAACACGTCTGAAACACCAAGAATGAACTACGTTCAATGCTAGAACCGCTGCTGTTTGGAACTAGTTGCCACTCCAGCAAGAGAGGTACAGAATGAGATGGAGCCTCCGAGTGAAGGGCATGAAAGAGAAGAAGGATGAGAACATCAGAGCAAATATTGTACAAGTTCTAAAGAAGATTGGTCCTGAGCTAGAGTCCAAAATGGAGGATGCTGTAGATGTTGTCCACAGGAAGGGAAAAGGAGACGACAGGAACAGGAATGTGATCATCTTATTCACTCAAAGGTGAATAAAGGAAGAAATATGGAAGCGGAGCAAAGGATCCGCTATTTGCAAAGAGGAAGGTATCAACTTTGCAGAGATGTTACCTAAAGAAGACCTGGAGGAGCGCCGGTGACTGTGGCCCCTGATTGATGAAGCCAGGAAAGCTGGGAAACAGGCCTTTTCCCGGGGCCCTCGTGGATATATTGAAGGACGACATGTGGAACTTTAGAGGTGAACAATATTTGATAAACGTTTGATCGGGTGGAAAATATGTCAGTGGTAAAGGAGATTTATAAGTTAATCCTTTCATTTCTACATGCTTAGTGGGTGAATTTTTTTGTTTTCTTAATTTTTTTATTTTATTTCATCAAAAACTGTTCTGAGTTCATGTTAAGTGTTAAACTTTATTTTGGTTCTTTAAATGTCAGGGGATTGAAATAAATTGTTGAAAGGAAAGCTGCTTTTTTATTTTACAAGGGACAAAAATCACATTGTTTATTTTGGCAAGAAACTCACTCCTCGGATGTGGACACGTGTTTCTGGGGGAATCAATGGGGCGATAAGATGCTTTTCAGTCATGGTTTGACCCGATCAGGAGGGGTAGCTTTATGTTTCAACAATTTCCCAGGCGAATTAGTCACACACCGGACTGACACTGAGGGACACTGGCTGACAGCTGTGATGAGAATGGTTTATTCATCATGCTGTGCAATATATACAGATATAATAATGACAGTCAAAACAGAGTCATGTTAACAGACGTAACAAATGTGATTTCAGAACTTAAAGTTTGACATCCTACTGATTATGTTTTGATGGGAGGTGATTGGAACATGACTCCTGACGAGTGGATGGATAGATGGCCTCCAAGATCTGGGAGACCTCAAGTTTTTGTTTTTTGTTTTCATTTCAAATTTAAAAATGCAAAAGAACAAAAAATTGTACAGAATGATATAGAGAAATAAAGAACAAATTTAAAATGAAAGGAAGCAGAAGAAGAAGATAATCATCTGCCCCTTTTTTAATAACAAAATTCCATTTAAACAATCAATTCAAGCAAAAATGATCCATAAACCATATTTATAACTCATAATAATGTAACAAAGTATGTAAGTTCTCAGGAAGATGTACAGCTCTATAGATTTGTCTGCTGTGGTTGGTGCGAGTAAGAAGTTCTCAAACATTATACAGTATGGCAACACAAGCTGAACACTGTTTCATCACAAGGATAAGGTCCCCTTAGTTGACATTCCTGTTTAAGCGTCCACTGCCTCTTGGGAGACCTCCACCAGATGTTCCTGTCCACCAAACAGATGTGGGATGGTGTACATAAGAATTGGACGTCCACTTGGAGCTACTGCATTTCTGCTGTGGTGGATGATGTGAGTGTTCCACAAGTGTGAAACGTGTTGCAGCTCCTCCTGTAGAAGTTTAAATTAATGTTAATACTTCATATTTAGTGTCTGTCAGGTGCAAATTTTTTATGAAAAAGTTGGCAAATTTATTACAAGACTAATGCAGATGGGGTGCTAATGCTGAATTAAAAACTATATTAAAAATAACATGAAATGTTCCATTCTTCATCCTACAGAAAATGGTTTGTTTCTGATGCACTATTAGTAGATGTATGTTGGATTTAAGTCCCAACTGCCTTGCACGTTGAGCAACCAAATCCTGATTATTATTTTTTTTCATTAAAAGCCATGGATAATGAGTCTTCTTGGCCTTGAACTGGGCAGCTGTCCAGATTGCTGGGCATCCCTCACTTGACGGTTCTTCTGAGCCTGACTCTTCTCTGCTAACATCACTCTCCTCCTTGTTGTTGTCCTCCTCCACATGACGGCTGCCACGCGGGCAGGATTCCAACGGCTCCTGCCAGCTTGCAAAAGCCTGGTCAGCTCCGCACTCACCGGCCACAACGCTCGCTCCTGGTTCAGTATCTCCACTGTCTTCATGTGCTTCGATTTTTGGTTGTTTACTTGGACAAGGAGAATCCTTTTTTGTAAAATATGACAGTAAGTTCGGCTGTGACAGTCTTTTCGACATTTTGATCACGATTGTTGTGAGAAAATGGCGCAGTTGTTTTACGTCATGGACGCACGTCACGTGATTAACTATCATATATTTTTCTCGTACTTTTAAACAAAATTTTATTAATGACCTGCTTGAAATGTAAAACTGAGTTGCAATTTTATCGTGCTGTTTAATTATATTTTTGAGTTTCATAATACAAATGCGCAATGACGTTAAACTTTCAGGGGCGAAGATTTGAGGTACCGGATCCAAGAAAACTGTTTCTGGAACGCGCCCTGTCAAAACAAAGGCGTTCCTGGTGTTACACCAAATTCTGTGACTTATCAATTTCTGTGACCACAGGGGGCGACAGCGTACATTCCTCTGTATGTACGTCTTGAGTGGAAGTGGGAAGAAGAGTATTTAGGTAAATTGCGTAGCTCTAATAAACAGTGTAGCAGTAATGGAAATGGTACACTTCCCAAAATTTTATTTCAGTCGCATTGACAGGAAAATATAATGGGTAGGGATTATAATGGCTATCTGAACACAGTTAGATGGACCATCGCATTCAATTGATGTTGTTTAAACATTTAAACCCAAAATTGCCGTTTAACACATCTGTAAATGATAAATAAATGTATCCAAGGGCTTTGTTGGGAGGGAGATTGGGATCAAAATGGCTTCTAATATTCTAAAATAAATATAAATTATATATATAAATATATATGTA